>JANRGW010023377.1:0-13895 GCA_024733675.1 Psilopsiagon aymara
CAGACCAAAATGTACTAAGCAGTAACTAAAACATTGGTGTTATCAGCACTGTTCTCAGGCCACAAGTTAAAAACACACACTGCACCAACTACTACGAAGGAGAAAAATGACTGCTACTGCTGAAACCCATGACAGTTAGCTACTTCAGGTATGATAGGTTTACCTCTTCCCTTTGTGATCGTGATCATGATCATGAGAGAGCTCTGTAATGTGATTTAAAAAGTGTATATATATGAGCACCAGGTACTTTAAGCTGTGATCCATTTCAGCTGTTTCTAAAGGCTGACATGCAATTTATGATGTGACTGAAAGATATACTTGCAATTTACAGAGACATTATTGATGGTGTATTTTCTAGTGACTTAAAAATAAATGTTTCTGTGTCTGATTGCTTTGCCCCTAGTGTTGATAGGAAAGATGGACCTGGCACAGTGCTAACGTAATACTCTGTCAGAAGCAACTTTAAATACATGAGCAGTCTGCTGGAAATTAAACTAACTATTTAATACTAAAGGTTAAAAGGTAATTAAATACCTTTGTGAGCTGGGACCTGCTGCTCCAGTTCAGGACAATACTTAAATCTGCTTTAACCTGCTGAAGATTACAATTTCCTTTCTCTATCTAGTGCTGTGCAATCGAGGAAGATGCGGTGACAGATTCTTTGCTTTCTGCCACCTTCTGCAAACCTTTTGTGAAATTTCAATGAAATTTAATTTGGAAAGTGATGGGAATCTTCATGTTATCACAATGAAACTAGTGTTAGTAGAGAATTGTGATTTACTTGAAACTGCACTTCTGTTGAGCTTAAAAGTCAAACTAAATGTATATTTGATTCTAATGGAAGATGGAAAAAATTCTTTTATCCATAATTTGTTTTATGAAGTTTAAAAAGTTTCCCTCTCTTTGCTTTTGAATAAAGCAATTTCTTTTAAAATCTGAGGATGCAGAAGGAGAGACAGACTGACTCAAAGTAATCAGTGGTGTACTATCCAGAGAACTTTGGACTATCTGAATCACATAAGGTTGGGGGGCAGTCTAAATCATTTTGCTGGACTGTCCAGGTGCCTGCCCTGATCCCAGGCTGTTTCTGTTGAAAAAGAGTGCAATAGAGACCTATTTCTCCTTGATTGTATTTCTTGTATTATCTTGTATTTCTCCATGTCTGCTGAACTCTGGGGTACTCAAGCATTTGAAAATAGTGGGACCTGTTGTAAAACAGAAAGCAGATTTTAGGGTGTCCAGTTTTCCTGGTCCAAAATAATAAGGTAAAGTGCCTGGGTTAAATTTCAGCTCAAATAATTAAGATACAGGTTTGTTCAGTTTTCAGCATGCAGGTTGGATGGCTTTTAGCAGTGACATTTATAGGGCTAAAGGAGTGGGATTTGAATCCCCAAAACGTCTTTAAAGCCTCTGAGTAACTGAGCACTCTGGAGTAAAGGGGTGTTTGCTCCTGCGTTGGGAACAGGGTGGGAGAAGGGAAAATATGGGGCAGGAGGGGAGAGTGCAATGGGACCCTGAGGTTGTCAAATAAAAATTCCCCTTGGGACCTTCATGCTCTATAGTATTTCTCTTGGCAATTTTGTCAGCGATGAGTCCATCTCTGTCAGAAATCTGATCAAAATTTCCATTCTTGTCAAAACTGATATGAATGTTCTTGCTGAAAACTGCTTTTAGTGGATTTGGGAACTGCCTGTTTTGACTGATTGCTTTCATTAGAAAGAGACAAATCTTTTTATGTGCTTTAAATTATATAGTTTCATGTATTTTATTCATTTTTGTTCATCAGGATAAGATGTTACATTTTACCTATCTCCTGTTGAAAACGCAGTTGTCTTGACAGCAAAGAATAAGAGAAATATTTTCCACTCTCAAACTTGTGTTTTTAATTTCCTTTCATATCTTGGTATTACAATGGAAACTTAAGAAAGATCAGTGAAAAGAATAATAAAAAATAAAAGCTCGGAATTGTATCAGTAACTCCTGTTTTCTGCTGGTGCTGCTAACCAAGTGCCTAACCATAGAGGCTCCTCTGTGATTAATCTAGACTTCAAAATAGGCATAAGAGCAAAGAATGATACAGAACTTCATTCATTTCTTCTTCAAACAGTGACTTTTTTGTCCTGAAAAATTTCAAATAGCAGGAATTGCATGTTGGGTTTTTAATAACTACAGCGCAAAAGAGAATTTGGATTTGAATGCTGGTCAGGTTAATGCAGCATGTGAAACTTGATCTGTATCTGTTAGACATTTTTCCTTCGTTTTTTGGGTTTCTTTCTTCCTCTTGAACTGCTTGTTTTTCTAAATTGATATTTGCAAATAGTAACTCTTCACAGTTTTCAGTGTAATTGATTGAGCCATTTTTTAAACACCTTTGCTATGGTTAGATGGCTTTTTCTTCTGCTTGAGTAGCTGTGAAGGCCTCACAGTGAGCACGGATCTGCAGAACTGGCTGGAAAGTTGTGGTGAATTTTTATCCTCAGATACTTCAGCTGAGAAAATTAGTTTTGTAATTCACTTCATACATCTGAAGTGCTTTGGATCTTTGAAGAGCCTCAAAACTGACAGTTGGAGTAATGTCAGCAGGAACTGTGTATGATTTAATAATGGACTTAATGCTTCATTGACCTCTTGGGCATTAATGCTTCTATGCGATTTTGGAAATCCCATTAGGGACTTCCCTTCACCTTTAAGGGAGCACTCAGTGGGTGCTCTTTCAAGACTGTGGTTCATCATCCTTGAAATTAATAAGCTAAAACACTTAGCTCAACTTGGTATTTCTTCCTTTAAGGTGGGAATTCTTAATGAATTGAAGTTTTCAAAAGTTTTCAGATCTTGTCTTTCGCTCTTTAGGGTTGATTTGGTTTTGATCAAAGCTATCATCTGATGAGAATTGCTTCATTTCACAAATACTTGTAACTGGAAAAAACATATTTTCCATGATTAGGAAGAAGTCATAAGTGCATTTAATCCTTGATTAATCCAAAAAAGGGAGGTGTTCTAGCTAGGTTATCATGTGAAGAAGGAGATAATAACTGTATCGTCAGTAAATGAAATATTTCCATCCGCGTTTGGATGGAAATTGGATATCCTAGTCAAAAAAAAAAAAAAAAAAGTATTTAGAAAACCATGCAGACAGGAGAGTGGGATGATGTAAAATTTATCTGTTTCTTTTAACAGGAAACATGAAGAGTTGGTGGTAGGAAATGAGTCATTTAGCTTTAGCTTTTGAGGGTGGCAAAGGATATTGTTCAGTCCTCAGATTTAAGAATTCATATGCACAGCCTTGAGAAGTGTGATACATCTCAGTGTTATAACACAGATCTTAGTCCATAGTAAGAGGAAGTAGATCTATACAAATTCACAAGATTTGATAAATTGCTGTTTTCTACAAGAGTCACAAGCCAAGCCTGACACAATTAGATGACCTGCTTTGTCCTCCCAAACATGTCTCCCCGTGATAATGAATCATGGAATTGTAGGACAGCCCAGTTTGGAATTCAAAGATAATTTGGTCCAACCTTTCAATTAGTTGTTTCTGATTTGCATATATTGTGAGGGACTTCTCCTTGAAGGCTGATGGTTGTCAGATAAGCCCCTATGGTACATCTGAAAGGTCTGGAAGGCTAATAATGAGAAAAACTTGCTGGTACCACTTTTGAAGTAGGTAGAACTGTCTTTCACAGTAAGAACTCTTTGTTCCAAGCTAGCCTATTATCAGGAAAATAAGAAAATGTGTCATATTAGACACTGAATATTCATATATAGCAGAATTGAAAGCAAGTTGGTTTAAGTTTTGTTTGATTGCAGGAGGCAGGGGAAAGCCTAATGATTTGGGGGTTTTTTTTGGTTTGGAGTTTTTTGTGTTGTTTTATTGTTTTGATGTTGTGTTTAGTTTTGTTAGTGTTTGTTTGTGGAAAGACTGTATTTTATTAAGCATGATGCTGAATGGTATTTTGTTGACAGTACTAGTCAGTGTTTTCTTGCAGTGGGTAAGTGGCACTGATAAGCTCAATGTCCTTTGCCTCTGTGGCCATAGATTATTCGCTGTCACTTTCTACCAAAGCAGGCAGAATCCCAAAACAAACATTCAGTACCTTTAGTCCTCTCTCCACAGGATGTGGGATCTAGAGGAGCCAGCCAAGTCATAAGCTGAACGGGAAACTGGTAATTGAACTCAGTGAAAATGCAGAGCCTGTGGAGTTCCACTGAGAATACCTTCTATATGTCTGCATATCTCTCTATACCTATATATGCATAATATCTATCACCCTTAGCCTCCCCAGCCATGGGAGTAGATTTACAGTGACCAGGAATGTGAAAACATCCATTAAGGTGCTGAAGGCTCCAAAATTCATCAGAAGGACGTAGGCACTTGCCTATAGCAAGGCTCTAAAGTTACATTAGGAAAGAGTCATGAGTCAGCTGTCCCTGGCAAAAGCAGAGTGGTTCCCGCTGAGAAGGACAGCTTGTGAGTCAATGGAGAGTCTCATATTTGGGTTGGGTCAGAAAATGCATGTGGGTAGAGTGGTTTGCTAAAGAGAAAGAGGAGAAATGATGTGTCTAACAGTGGAAATAGCTTTCCAATGTTGTTAGCACAACACAGCTTAAAGTACAGTTAATCTTTGTTGTGGTATTTTTAAGACAGATAAGAAACTAAGCATGATATTTGAGAAGACAAAGAGAAACATCCCAGTGATTTCAACTTGGATGCTGTATCTTTGTTTATAACATGTTGTAGTTTCCAGCTAAATTATTCAGCTCATCTATATCAAAATATGGTAGAGTTTGCAATTTATAAATCATCATTTGTAAAGTAAAAGTTTTGAATTATGTTTTCTTATCTGCCAAAAGACCTTCAGAAGTAGAAGTGATATGTAATTCTGTCTCAATATTGCATTTATGGCAATGCTGAGATATGTTTCCCATAAAATGGTTATAGCTATATCCTGCAATTAAAAGAATCTTGAAAGTGATTCCCAGAGATAAAAAGTTACTGCTGTGTAACTGGTAAAGGCCACCTCCTTGCACATTTTGAGTTCTTTACAAATAGTAAAGGTGAGGATGATGAAGCTTTTGATAACTTCACAATATTTATAGTGTTGAAATATTTTTATGATTCAGCTTTAAAATTACTGTGCTCAAATTTTTGCCGGTTTTAAAGCTACGATATAATGCCTTAATCAAAGGGTAAGTTATGATCAAAATTAATAAGAAGTACTCTTGTCCTGGTGTATTCCTGCTTTAAAATGCACAACAGAAATAATAAAAAAAGCGATATTTATTAAGTCTCAAATACTTTACATTTTCATCTTGGTAAACAATGAATTCAATTTGATAAAACCTCTTCTTCTGAAAAATAAAGCTTTTCAGGAAATTGTAAGCACTAACAAGGCTTTGAAACTCTCTAAGCTAGAAATAAATGGGGAGAAATACTATGTTTTAGGATTTTGGTAAGGTGTGTCTGGCACCTGTGGGAGATGTCTGGTAGAAAATAATGTCACTGTTACTTCCAGTACTACTACTCTCCATTTCTCAAAAACCTGTGCAAATTATTATGGTAGTTTCTTTCTCAAGTAGATTTGTGGAGAGTATATTTTTCAGCTGTAAACAGAAAAGGATAGGATGGGATAAATTGTAGAAGTTCTGCTGAAATTTGAGCTCAAATTAACTTTAAGTTTGGTCATATATGTAAAGCATATTATGATTTGATAGAGTAAAATATAGTGTAATATATCAAAATTGTTATGTTTGATTTTAAACAAATGTAAATTGAAGTTGGTAATGTTTGGATTTAAACTAAGAACTTACTAGCTTTAACAAATATTTGCAGACAGCAGAAACATACATTGAGAGTACAATGCATGGAAATTAAGCCCCGTGATTTTCTTATGGACTTATACAACATTTCTGTTTAGGAGAGATGTATAAAGAAGTCAAAGCAAAACCGAAGATTAGGAGCTAAGCCATGGCAAGAACAAGAAATAAGGGTTGTTTTGGTATGGCCGGGCCATTCACCTTTTCAGGTGTATCCCTGTGCTAATGCATGTGTTGCCAGAGTTCTCTCTTCTGTCACTGCCACACTCTGCTCTCCTGTGCTGTGCTACCCTTTTTGTGTATTATCTTTGCCAGTTTTCTCTGCTTCCAATTGCATTTACCTGCGGCATTTTTTTTACCTCTTTGTATTTCTTCCATCTGTCTTTGTTTCCTGATGGTGTTTGTTGAAGCTCAGATCTAGTCTCACTTTGCTGAGTTTTCCTGATCTATGTTGAACCGAGCTGCTTCAGCACCTTATCTAGTCATAAATCTACTAATCTGAAATGCTGGATTTGCTTGGGGTTTTTTAAATACACTTTTATAATAATTAATGTGCTTATAAAGTATGCATCCTGGTGGAGTGCCTTAAAAATGAACTTCAGGTGGTTTATATGACTATTTTTATGCAATATGAAGTTTGTATACACCTTTACGGATTTTGCCTTATAACTTGATTGCTTTTAAAAATCATAGATTCTATTTTAAATTCTTAACACTGTTGTTTTGAATCAGTTTGGCTCTAGGATGTTTCAGTACTCTAAACTTATTGGTATTCTGCATTATTACTCAGGTACTCTTAGCTCTCTAAATTTATTAACTACTGATAAAGTGTGTGATTTCCCCATTGAATGTGCATGTCTGATATCTCATTAGTGAGTTTATTTTAAGCTGTGTATTATATTACTTGAGTCAAATATTTGGCATAAACATAAGAAGTACAAAAATAAATATTTTAGTTAGAATCTAGTTAAATAGCATATATCCATGATTAAACTGCACTTACCACGCACTGGAACAGTGTCAATCAGTGCAATTTTAAAAATATATTAAGTTCTTAAAGGGGATATCAGTCCCACTCATGCCACAAAGGTTAAACAGTTTTATAAACTCTTTTTGTTTGTGTCCATTCCTGTATGCTTGAAGAGTTATCTTCATCTCCAATTCATCTTTGTTCTGTAGCAACTACCTTGGCCTGCAACCACTGGACCAGCCATCCAGACCTACTGCTAGGTGTATATTTCTGGCTGCTTCATTCTCTTTTTTTCCTGAGATTCCAAGTTCTGTTTCTGATGTTGGAAACTGCATGAGCCTGCTTTGTCTTGCAAAGTGTGTCACAAGTAATGTTACATTAACAAAGAATAATGTCAGAGAATTTCCACGCTTTGCTGCAGGGACATAGGCAGTGGCATAAAGTGCATGAGAGGTTCATCTGCACACTGGAAGAACCTGCTCAGAAAAGAGTACAGGAGAGGTAGTCCTAGAGGGGGCATTAGAGAATTATAGAGGGAGTTGAGGGCAGTTTTGTTCTCACAGTGGATTTTAGCTAATGATGGGGGTCTGTGGCTGTAATTCTAGGAAATTTATTCCAGAATGAGGCTACAGCCTAGAAAATGAAGTGCCACATGGGTGGATTTTATTGTTATCCCTGTAACAGTCTGTTGCAGAGGGAGGAAAAGGTATTTTCTATTCTACAGTGGAAATTATATGTGGAAATATTTTACACAAACCCTATTATACAGTACCTCAATATTCAGTATGTCTGGAAGCAGAAGGGTTGTAAAGTACAGCCTTTTGGTCAGTGTATACTAAGGTGACTTGTGTTTCCACAATACTTTGTGACCTATCTGTTCACAAATTACCTTTTCAAATATGTTTGAAAGACTAGAATAATTCACAGCTAGTTTCTACAGTAAAGTTATAATGAGTCTCTTGATACGCTTGATTCTGGATAGTTAAATTGATTTCTCTGTTTGGCCTTGGGGCTTGTTGTACACTCAACAGCGTGTGGAAGCTATTGTCCTCTCTTGCTACTAGCTTTATTGCTGAAGACCTTGCACCCTGCTTGCTTTTAGCTTTGCTACTTATTGTGTCTGCAGGAAAGCAAATATGACAAGACCAGCTAAGTGATGGATATCTTCCCACATGAGAATACAATCTTTATGTCGCTTTGTGACTGTAGGCTACCAACAGATTGCATTAAGCAGGGATTGATGCACTGAATACAAATGTTTTTAGCATCTTTATGTACTGAAGCATTTCTGTTCAGTCCAAAGGGGAATGAATTTCACATGAAACTGATTTCATGGCAGAGACTTTCATGCTGCTTTTAAAATTCAGGAGGGGGTGTGTGAGGACAAACATGATAAGAAATTTTAATGAGTAATTCTGATCTATTTCTCATAGTGTATTGCATCCACTTTTGGTTAATGTGCTCAGTATGTAACATCATACACCACACGTTTATTACAGATCAGTTCCTCCAAATTATTTTTGGTTCCAGTTGTATATTTCTTCTAAGTTTTATTAGTCTTTTTTTCTAACAGATTTATAGCATTTAAATAGTCAGTCAGTCCATTAGTCATTAGAAGCTGCATTCCAGTTTGCTGTGCCACTTTAGCATATTGCATAAGCAGATTATTTCTGCAGGAAAAAATTAAAACATCTATAAAGAAAACACAGTATGTTATGATACTTTGTTAAGTAAATGTTTGTCCTCATTATTATTTTGTAATTTCTTATTCATTCTATTTGCCTTAGAAAGGTTTTGGATTAGGACAATTTAAACTTCTCAGCCTGGAAGTCTTGAGATAACCTTAGACAACAAGAATAAAAAAAGGGTATTCTGACTTCTTAAAAACAAATCAATCACCCTGAGTAGTATAGCACAGGTGCTTTCCTATAACAAGGTCATTAAAAGCTAGGAACAAAGGCAGCCCTCTAACTTGTCATTTTTAGTTTTGAACAAAAAGAAAGTGTGGGAAGTGTGGGATGGAGGTAGGCAGAAAAGTCCACACATTCTGGAGAAATCAGCTAAAATTGTAAATAAGACATACACACTGTGAGGAACATCACTGGAGAGCACAGGTGTTTCTTAATATTCTGCTTTGAAAATTGAAATAGAAAAAAAGTAAAATTTTGTTTCATAAATACTCATATTTTTATCCATACCCTTGTTTTCTATTTTTTTCCAGTTCCAAACACAACAGTACACTTACTGAAGGGGGGGAGGATATTAGTTAAAAATAATACAGCATCAGCTGAATGCTCCACAGAATTTAAAATTCAGTGTCCTCAGAGATTGTTTGCTATCATGCTTGCTATAAAGGTATATGGCTCTTTTGTGGGAACTTCTGATAATTTGAGATATTTCACTGCCCTCTCTCGGTGAGAGTTAAAACTGGTCTCTTTCTCTCAAACCTCGACCCAAGAGCAAAAAGGATTTTTTCTTTGATGCAAGTGTTATTTGCTAGGAAATACTAGCAAGTTGGACGTTGTGATTGTGATGGTTGTACAGTTTATCTCAATTTGAAGTTTGTAAATGAGCTCACTGGTTTGATCTATGACATGGACATATGCATATAGCAATATTTATGTAGTCGACCTTATTCCAGCATCGTGATAATACATCCTTTTCCATTCTTGTATAGAAATATTTTTAGAACACCTTAAGTAAAGTCTGTGTATTGTGAGCAGTGAAAAAGCTAATGGCATTCTAATTGCTTGCTGGAAGAATGAGCTTGTCACTACTTTATTAGAACTTACCTGGTTTAGACAGCTAACTTGGGTGCATATGTTAAATAGTAATCTCCCTCTAAAACATGTAGAGGGTGATGCTTCTCTAGAAGGCAGTTCTGAGAACTGCAAAAGGTATCTGAAGATATAAGCTAGCTAATTTCACAGTTCAGTTTTAAAGCCTATAAATATCTTTCCTCCTGCCTGGTGTTTTGGGGAACTAAGTCATACATAAAGACTTAAACCACAACCAATTTCCGAACTACATTTTATTATGAAAGGTTCTGTGAAACACATCACAAAAACATAAGCTGTGATTTCTGTGCCGTGATTAAACCTGATTAAATTAAATCAAGGACTGTAGTTAAACTTCAGTTTAATTTAACTCAAAAGTAATAAGGCATGTTCTTCAATGAGGATGTTATTGGTTCAGAAAGGCTGTGAACTTATACTGCAGGAAGAACTATAATTTCGAAATGCCACAGATTTTGTGTATATAGCTTACAACTCTCAAAGCTATCATTTTTGATTAAAGTTATAGTTTGCCATATATTTCAGGAGGTCTATGTTATGGCAGTATTTACGAAGGAGTGAATGGGCAAAAATAAACCAACATGTCTTATCTTTTGCCCATGTGTTTTTTCAAGCCAAAGTAAAAGAAAACAGAAAATTGGTACATGTCCAGAGCCATGTAAGCAGTTCAGAGTCTTTTGTTGCCAAAGCACAGACATGCTGCTTTGCACTGAGAAATATTTAAAACACAATTTGTTGTCATTGGCAGTATAGCAAAGTTATTAATCTCTGTTAGATATTTTTATACAGAGCAATGACTTGTCCTGTACTGAATGAAAATTTGGCAAGTGCCCCTCTACTGATCTGCATGGTTTGAAAGTATGGAGCATAGACATGTCAGCGATAGAAAGTTTGAGCTAAACCAAGAGTGCAGCAACTTCCAAGGAATAGGCTTAAAGGGAGGGAAATGGTGATGGAAAGATAAGGAGAGCCTGAAGATGCTCACAGAGAGGAGGAATTTGCATGTTTGCTGCCTGAAGTTGCTATTACCCTCCAAGTAACTCTTTATTACTACGCAGGATGTCTTCCAAGAAAAGCTTGCTTTTTTCCTTTCCTGTCTAGAACTCGGGCAGCACCATGACCTAACTTTTCACCAGAGGGTTGCCAGGAACTCTGCAGATCATCCAGCCTATTGTTTCCTGTCCTGCTAGTGATCCGCATCCAGCAGTGTCCCTTTCTGAGCAGCGAGTGGGGAGCAGGTGGGCTTTTCTGGCATGTGGGAATATCAGCAGGTCTGACTTTATAATGATGAAGGTCATTCTTTGTATGAATTCTTTATATGAATTCTCTCAACTCCCCAGCAATTTAGCCAATCAATCTGTAAGGAGCTTCTGCAAATGTCACCTTGCAAACCGACTGCATGCTTGGCAGGAAATTAGAAGGAACAAAACCAATTCAAGAACCAGGTTGAGAGCTGGTTATTAATTTTTTGCCTGTGTCTTTACTGAAAGGGAAAACAATCATATCTCTTTCAACACAGCAGAAAAAGAGAAATCATAGCATGTTTTAAAAATGCAACATATTTCGATGCAGCAGTGCTTCAGGGGTGACACACAGTTGCCTGCCTTCTTTATTGTTTAGCTGTTATTTCAAGTCAGTCTTGTGGGCTATGTCCGATCCCTTACTGCATTTTTGTAGTAGGCAGATTCACAATTAGGTGGTATTCTCTACTGACTATTTGTGCATTAGTAAAAAGACTGATGTTTTAACTTGGAAATACAAACCTGTCTGGGTGCTGCATTTCACCACATAGCCTGTGTATGGGATTTGAGTAGGCTTGGAAAATCACTACTTGAAGTTGAGTTTTAGGCTGAGAATTGGTGCAAATTAGAGGTGTTGAGTGTGGGGCAAGCAAGTAGGAGATCGAGGTGGATGCTAGGGAGAAGTCCTTCAATAATGTGGAATGGCAAGGCATCTTTTTTCTTGTTTGTCATGGTTTAACCCCAGCTGGCAACTAAGCACCGCACGGTCTCTTCCTCACTCTCCCTACCAATTCACCTTCAACACCCCAGTGATATGGGTGATACAACAGTAAGGATGATCATTTTCCTGTGTCTCTGTCAATGTTGGAACGAAGAGTTTTGGGGAAGAAACACTGCTTTGGGAGAAGTGTGGGAAGGGAAGGGAATGAATATGTCTGCTTTCAATGCTGACTTTCTGTGTTACTTCTTTTGACTTGTTTTTGCTCTCTAAGGGTTCCAAGTACATATGTTCAGTGTGAAATGCCAGAAGCTGCTTACAGATGTATCCTCTGCTCCCCTTTACACTTAGAAGATCACTGTCCAGCTTTTACTACTAACTTCTTCATAAGTTGAAAATCTAATCAGGAAGAAACACTTAGTTTTTGCTTTTTACCACTGTCCTCAGACTTCTCCCCATAATACAACTAATGAAAAGAATTTCCAGTGCAGTGCCTGCTTGTAATTTTGACTTAAATAATTTATTATTTGTATATCTTATTTATCTAGAAATAGTTTTCATGCCTTTAAATTGCACCCCTCTTTTAAAGCACAGAGCACTAGGGAGACCTGAGATAGCTGAGAAATTATTTTGGCTGAGTTCAGCTTCATTTTAAGTTCATAGAGAAGCTCATTAATATGTGGCTATAGGGATGCTGGGGAGGGATTCTTCATTAGGGACTGTAGTGATAGGACAAGGGGCAACGGGTTCAAACTTAAACAGGGGAATTTTAGGTTAGATGTAAGGAAGTTCTTTACTATGGGGGTGGTGAGGCACTGGAATGGGTTGCCCAGGGAAACTGTGAATGCTCCATCCCTGGCGGTGTTCAAGACCAGTTTGGACAGAGCCTTGGGTGACATGGTTTAGTGTGAGGTGTCCCTGCCCATGGCAGGGGGGTTGGAACTAGATGATCTTAAGGTCCTTTCCAACCCTAGCTATTCTATAATTCTATGTGCATCTGCATGTGTACATATAGGTGGATGCACACAAAGGTAGTGGCCTGCAGTTTTCCGTTAAAGCCCTAGACCATAGAGCTCTCTGTGTAAAAATATATTGCCTATCTTCAAATACAGGATGTTCAGAATCCTGAATTCCCCAAAGGGGAGATGGACTTCTGACTCCAGTTCTTTCTATTTCTAAAACCCTGAGGCTTTTCCCTCCTGGTGATCATGCATCTTTTGGAAATCTCTATTTCAGAGGGCGCTGAAGTTCCTGGGAGGGATTGTTTGCTGCAAGTCTGCGAAAGACTCAAGGTTGCTTGCGGACAATGCCACACATTATTGGGTTGTCTCTGGCTTCATTCCTGTTGTTTCTGTTGGGCACTCTTTGAACAGGAAGTTGCCCTACCTGCTCTTATCCCAAGTACTGATGGTAAATGCAGAGCTTTGCTATGACAATTTTCTTTATAGCAATAATGAATACATTATGCCAGAGACCATCTTAGGAAATTGAGCCTGGGGTTTAACTTCACAGATTAATAGCTTTTCAGGGAGCCATTTTATTTCTTGGTTTCTCTTTTCTTCTTAACCTCCAGCACTTTTGTCTTTACCTTCTTAACTCTCAGCATTTTTGTCATCAGTTTTTTCCTTCTTTTTGCCCCTCTCTAACATGATGATAGATAGAGTGAGTCAGGGATGATATCAAATTGCATTTTCTTCTTGTTCTGTCAAATGACTCACTCACCAGACTTTTATCACTCTAATGTAAGTGTGTAATGAGCCAAGTGACTTAGATGGGGAATTAGAAGAGGGTCACTTGCCATTTATTTTTGGGTTTAGGCTTTGATGGAGCAGTTCATTAGAGCTACCATGACTCCTGACAACAGATTTATGAAGGGGAGATTCTGTTATTTTATGATCTTATGTCATGCTCTGGTATCTGGTCATGATTGGATATCACTTACTATGGTCCTTTCTATCTTGTTTCAGATTTGCTTTTTCTGCCATGCAGCAGAATGTTTAATCTTTAAATTTTGTTCCTGACATTTGATCATTAGTGGGTTTGTTAGACTGCATGCTCTATCTGAGGCATGTTGGATTGATTTTTCTATTGGCTTGAGTTTTTCTTTGTGATAGATCATCTTTGTGGTAAGCTGTTTGTGTCTTCCTGTAGCTAGGTAAAATTCTTCACACACAAATACATGTATATGTGTGGTTTTTGCTGGAGTGCCTAATTTTTTTTATTCAAATGAGACTAAATTATATTCATAGAATCATAGAATACTTGGGGTTGGAAAGGTCCTTAAGATCATCTAGTTCCAACCCCCCTGCCTTGGGCAGGGACACCTCCCACTAAACCATATCACCCAAGGCTATGTC
>JANRGW010023378.1:0-41849 GCA_024733675.1 Psilopsiagon aymara
GTTTGGGTGAGGTGTCCTGTCTCTGCTTCCTCCCTGGCACAGCATGAGGCTCCGAAAGTCCTTGGCCAGACCAAACATCACTAAGCCGTAACTAAAAACATTGGTGTTATCAGCACTGTTCTCAGGCTGAAAGTCAAAGACACAGCACTGCACCAGCTACCAAGAAAGAGAAAAATGACTGCTACTGCTGAACCCATGACACCACCATTCAGCTCCTAAGCTTCTAATATGCAATCAACACTTGCCAAGCACTTCTATGGAAGTTACCCCTACTATGTGCACACACATAGATAAAACACTAAGGTGGAGTCCTGCAAGGGATTTTACATGTCCCCTACTCCAGGGATCTCTGCACAAGTTGGTGAGAGTGAAAGCTTTGCAACCACATTAGCTGCTTTCTTTAAAGGGAAAACTAATCCAGTTTAGCCCTGGATTCACTAGTCTCAAAGCTCCGCGCCAAATACAATTATACATTCTGCCTAGGATGAGCGCCTGCTTTCTTCTACAGCCCACTTTGCTGCAGGCTGCCTTCATTAACACGCTGACACTCGCTACATGGCTGATCAATAAGTTTAATTTAAGCACCTCAGAAGTGAGCATTCCCATCACATTTGCAGCACTTTCAAAGCCCTGTGCCCGCAGAGCACTGAGGTTTTGTGGTGTTCTACATTTTAAAGTGTAATTTTGCATTAAAAGCTTTGATCATTATTAGAAATCACTTTGTGGGAGTATAGCAAGCATCATTTTCGTTCTTCTCTGGCTTGGATAGACTGGGTTTATGAACAGACTGTTTTTAGGAGAGCTCTCACCTAGGTCTGGTTCTGTTACCCCTAGCAAACATGCTCTGGGTTTGAGAAAGAGCCCTCTGCCTGTAAAATAACCTTCTAAATGGAAGTAAGGTGAGGGAGACATCCAGGGAGATAAAACGCCTTTGGTTTCTCAAAGGTAGATGCAATCAGAGATAATTAGGAGCTGCTTCCCCATTGAACCAATAACCAGATAGTCACACACATTGCATACTTTCCTAAGACATGTTTGCCTATAAAAGCCCATATGTGTCCCTTTAGTCCTTATTAGACCTTTAGTAAAGGCCACAAAATCAGAACCAAGTCAAAGTTCTGCAGGATTCTAAACAGGACCCTCTATTTATTTTAGCTTTAGGGATGTGCTGGAATTTACAATATATGCCTCAGAAAATGAGAAAGAATTAGAAAACATATCCAAGTGCCTTCTAGGTTAATTTAAATATTTCATTAATCCCTGAAGAATACAAGCCCTTAGAAATTCTCTTGTGTTTGTGTAGATGAGCAATAAGATTTTTCTCGTAGTGTTCTTACCATTTATTACCCCCTTCAGTTTAAGTTTCATTTATATGAGTACTAAAGAAAAGCGTCTGCTTATGGACAGCCTTTGACAGCAGCAATCACCTCCATGTGTTGGACTGCCGAAGCTTGCTCCTTGTGCGCAGACGGCTCCGTCTCTTGCCACACGAGGGCAGAGCCTACCCAGACTAATGCTAAGGGCTGGCTCCAGTAGACAATAGATGGTTTTCCCACAACTGGGATCCAAGAGCCTCGCTCGGTAATGCCACATGTATGCAGGCTCCACGGTTCTTACCCCAAAACACCTCTTTCCCTTCCACATCCTGTGTTCAGCAATTGATGATGCAAAGAGCAATTCGGGAACTGCTTCGCTCAGCTTTACTCAGGCCTTCCTCAGCCTACATCTCACTGCTTCAGGAGACTGCTTTGTTTTCTCTGCGGAGCAGGCACACTAAGCTTATTGCAACTGCAGCATTTTGAAAGCATTGGCCGTGGGCCTGAGAGAAATAAACGTGCAGAGCTGCAGGCTTGCCGACACACCACAGACAACACCATGTTCTGTATTTGGGGCAAAGAGACCATTGTAACATGTTTAAGTGTTCGCTCTATTGTTCAGAAGACAGTAACTCACCCAACACCCTGCAGAGAAGGGACAAAGATTATTGTTTTCTGTCCCTTACTGATGTTTTAAGTATCCAAGAAACAGAGCAACAAGCATTTCAAACAATACCACAGCTAGCACACCGAAACAGACAGTACCCAAACAGCATGAGCACAGATATATTATTGGAAGGGCACAGATTGAGCCTGTGCAATGCAGCAAGTGCTCAGCAAACTGTGACTGTGGATCTGGCCTTACCACATGTTATGGTCCATTCAAAATAGCATGAATGAATGTCTGAATCCTTAACATGATCATCCATGCTTTCACATCCAGATTGGGAAGCTCAGTTTATTGTCATGCCCATCCAATAAGTATCTGTATATACACATAAATACTAACATCAACTATACATAGACATACAAGCAGAATCAAAGTGAAAATAAATGTTTTGCTGACATCTTTATTTGTAGGCAAATTTGTGAGCTAAAAGCTAAAGAGCTGCCAGATTTAAATCTTTCATCAGGTTCAGAACAAGTTTTGAATTAGGGAGCAATGCTAAATATAGATTATAATACTTTAAGAAGTAATAAGTAGTGCTGTATTACTTAACTGTTGCAATTAGGAGGAACAGCCTAGAAAAGATGCAGAGAATCAAGGACACAAGAAATCCATAGGGATGCTTGGTCCAAACTATGCTAACTTAATTTAAAGATGTGAATATCCAAAACAGGTCTTGAGACACTTCAGTTTCAAGAACAACTGTGACGTTTAATCTTTAGCTACACTCTCTATAGCTTATTTTGGCTTTTTAACCCAAGATGACATTTGCGACAGGCTATTCCAAGCACTGATGGCCAATGAAGAGACATTACACAAATGCAACCTGTAATTTTCCTGCAGCTCGAGACATCCTGTACTAGCACCAAAGGGAAACAACTCAAGAAAGAAATCAGCTGCCTAGGAAAACCTTCTTCCATACAACAGCAAAAGCAGGAATTTCAACGATACCCACACACATTGTTCATAGCACTGTCTGGATGATTTCCATGTCACCTGTGATAGGTGCTCTAGCTGCTTTTGTTCATTAATATCGAAGTGTTGCGTGGGTGTAAGGAACAGTGAATGGCCACTGTTGTCAAGGCACATCACATCTTGTCTGAAAGGAGAACAGTCCCCTACAGACAAGTTCTTAAGTGTAACCATCATTGATGTCTCATTTCGAGTCCTTCTTGGAATACTTTTAGAACATTACTTTTACATCAGTGCGATTCCACTATGTGAAAATGGGGTCCTTTTGAGAAGGGCTTAAACAGTTTAAATGAGCCCAAAGGGAGTAAGTATTCAGAGAGAATTAGTCAGTCTTGGAGCATTCCTTTAGCTGCACATTTGACTTGCTTCATCTTGTGCTAGAAACATTCATTCCCCTCCAGTATTTGAAAACAGTGTGTCTGTATTACTACATCTCTGTCGATATTACTACATCTGTATCTATATTACTACATCTATATTAGATATAGACAAGAATAATCTGTTGGAGGGTTAAGAAACCAGCAGCCCAGGACAGTCTGTCATGTTGCAACCCTGAACCACTCCTTTATGCCAGGAATTTGAGACATTTCACATCTGTTGGAGTTTGATTGTACTCCAGCCTTGAAGGAGGTTTACTGAGCTTCCTAACAGAAAACCAAACGCCTGCCCCACACACACTGTCCAGTGGTCATTACAGTGATGGTAAGCAAAACCTGAGCATTTTTAATAAGGAGATTTAGAATTCCACATGCTGAAATAGGAGGTTGACAACTACTTTTATGGCCAGAGAAATACATTACTTTGGGATGCTTTAATGACTTGGAAACTCAAATCAGCTAAAGACACTAAAGGCCCTAGTTCTACAGTTAAATATTTAAAGCTCAGTAGGCCTCAAAATTAAGCTATTAAGAAACCAAACATTCCCTCCATCATTACTATGCAGTAATGATGACGGACACATGCACATTAAGGCTTTTATCTCCCCTTTCACTCTGTTCCCCAGTCTCCACTGTGGATAAACAAAGACAGCAGATAGCTATGTTGGTTTATTCCAGAGCTGTAAGGAGAGCCCAAGAGGTCGCCACCCCCAGACCACACTAGCCCTAACAGCCCCCACTAGCCCTATGCTGACAGCATTTTAAGCCAAAACAAACATGAAATGGTGTCTCCTTACAGACAGATCTTCTGCATTCTTTGCACAAGGGAGGAGGAATGGGGGTGGCTCAAGTCTCCTAAGGATAATTAGCTCAGCCAAGACTGCTCTCTGGGACATCTGCTTTCTGTGTTCCTTGGCTGGCAGAGACAGAAAGGCCAAATGTCACCTTCTCCGGAGAGCTTGAGCGCTCCGAGTGACCAAGACCTGGCCCCCAGTGCATGCTGCCTGCAGCCCGCTCCCCTCCGCCTCCCTTTGATTTGAGGAATGTGGTTGTGAAGCAAAAGCATCTCGAATAAGAAACATGTGCGCTAGCACTCAGCTCCCACAGGAACAGGCTGGCTGTGCTCAAATCAAGAGGGCAGCCTATCCCCATCCGTATGCACATAGCATTGCAGAGGTTCTCTAATGGGAACCACATGTGCGTGGGGGCTGAGGTTTGAGGAGGCTGTTGAAACAGAAAGCAAAGGGGAAGAGTCCTGCATGCTTCTGAGTTTCCAAGTGGTGACGTGAGGCATTTGGAATTGAAACTGTAGATGAGTTAGGAGCGCTCAAGGAGAACAGAAAACACATCTCACAAAGCAAAGCATCTGAGCTTTAGGTTTGCAGCAAGTAAGCAAGAGTGCAGGAGAGGGCTAGAATTTGGCTGGTGACACATGGGCTTCTACCAACAAAAGCATCAACAGCTGCAGAAGCATGGGCACCAGTCCTTCCCCAGGCAGGCTTGGATGAAGCAGGGAAGTGACCTCTGGGTAGCTGTTACCAGCGCAGCAGCAGTGCACATAATGTGTGTTCAAATGCACAGTGCGCATAGGCATACATGCAGTGGTCCATCCAGTGCAAGTCTGGGTCTCACAAGTAGCCCCAGCAACAATGGTGCAGTATTCCCTGGGGAAAACTCAGCATTTCTCTATTAGAGATAGATGAAAGACTGATCCTGCAGTATCCAACAGCCACATGCAATCGAGGGGTCTTATACATTCCTAGAATCAAGCAGCCAAACTCTGCCACTGAAAACACCATTAGGAAGTTTGCCTAGGTACTATGGCTCTCCTTTTTCCCAGTGCATTTTCAAATCAAGTGCAAGTAGGAGATTCTGGGTTTACATCCCTGGAGACCAGAGAACAGAAGACAAGGCATCAGAACTGCATCTTCCTATTTAATGGTTCACAGAATATTTGTACAGAGGGATGTGTGAAATTCCTTAGCCTTTAATCCAGGCATTTGTATCAGTAAAATGATTCAAGTGCCTTCTGTTTACAGCAACAGCTCAACTAAGCTTCTCAGTAATGAGCTGGTGGTTTCAAGCTGTGTGGATTAGATCTGCACAGAGACCTTGTCAGTACATATCACATTTCTTGGGGGCTGAAGCACCTAGGGCTGTCAGATGCTCCCTTTCTCTGCAAGCATCTCTGGCCTGCTTTATGTACCTTACACAGCTCTGAGTTGAGGAAAGCAAGAGAACAAGACATTCCACCCCTAAACATCAGCAATTTCACTCCTTTGCCTGGTTTCAGATGAGGCTTGAAAGCATGAGAAGATGGTTTCAGTAATAATTTCTAGGGCATCTTCTGTCTGAGGAGCATGCTTCGGCCTCAGCCTTCCAGTGAGCCTATTGTTGCTGTCAGTTCACGGACACAGAAATGAAAGCACGCAGAAATGAAGTTATGTGCCCAAGGCAGACACCAAGCAGAACCCAGGACACAAACCAAAAGAGACAGCAACAAAACTGTTATCAAAGCAGTGTTTTCCATTTGATCTTTCTTCACCAATTTCAAAATCCAAGGAGTAGATTGCATCAGCTGAGGTAACTCTGAAAATTGGGGAATCAAGAGACTTAAGTTGATAAATATGCCTAATAAAGCCATTCTTGTACTGAGGACTCCCCGGGTTTTCGCCCCTTAGCATCAAAGTATAAGATGTTCACCAGAAAGCACTGAACTGATTGTGCTTTTCTGCTGCTTTGTTATAGAAAGTCAGCTTGGCTTAAGCTTGTCAAAAGAGGTACCAGGAAACTCAGAAGATAAACGTAAACTTCATGCTTTCCTCCATCTTCATTTGCAGCCAAGTTTGATGTAGCTTTAAGGTACAGACTTCAGTTCTTGTTCAGCACATCCATGTTACCTCAATGAGATGTTCAATTGTGTACTCATAATTGCACATAACATGGTATGACATCTCACTTATCCACTACAAGCGCTACTAATATGGTACAAAATGAATGTCTAATGTATTAGCACTCTGTCACTTCTCATATTCACTCAATCTCAAAGCCTCAGCTAGAGCCTACCCTAGGGCAGAAAAAGAACAGCAGCAGCAGCTCCTCCCCATCACCCTTTTAAGTCTTGTGAAAGACTTTGTGAAGACATTAAACTCTGCAACACTTCTGGGATGAATACAAGGTGCATCCCTTGGTCTGAGCACAGACCAGGAACAACAGCAGCTTAACTCTGGAGGAGCTGTGGTTACAGATGCTGCCTGCAGCCTGTTTCTCACCAATGCTATTGTAGTTAGAATCAATTACTTAATGTTTACTGAACCCATCAGGGGTTAGAAAATTGAAGAAACCTCATTCTCTTAACCCTTACCCTTGGACTGGTTTCAGTATGAGCCAGAAGGAATAAAAAGGAGGAGGATCAGGTTCTTATCACTATGATTCAAATCCCTCCCTGCATCTTTCCTCGAGTTTCGCACAACAGTGTACCAGCTGCAAGAAAACTGAGAAAAGATCCATCATCTTTTGTTTGCTTCCATGCTGTTACTACGAGTTACGGCATCTGGACATGTACACTAAGGTCTCAGATGAGTAGAGGCGGAGCTCTGTAAATCCCACTTTCTGAATCAGAGTTACAAACTGAGCAAGTGGGGATTACCGAGGAATGCAAACCCCACTGTAAAAGCTGGAAGAGACACTCCACTGTATGTTAGGAAGCTGGCATCACTCTGACAATCCACTAAATCTCTGGACACCGAGTTTTGGTTTGCATTGTACTGAAGGAAGTCTGATCTTGTATTTGGTGCTCAAAACCATCCTGAGCTTCTCAGTAACATTTGCAAGCCAAAGACCAGACTGAATACTATACTCCTGAGAACTTGTATTGACTCTGAGACAAGTGGGCTTTGGAAAGCACTCTCCCTGCAGAGGGACAGCTTCCCAAACTGAAGCACAACAGCTATTCCAACTGACAGCCAACACTGCACAGCTGCTGCAAGCGAGCCTGAAGTTAAGGAAGGGACTGCAAAGTCAGACACAGGAAATAAGGAAGTGTTACTTAACACAATATAAGGCATTATAGAATCCTGCGTTTATGTTTCTTTGGCACAGCTGAAACTAAGGCATTCTCGTGCACAGATAATAGCCAGAGCTGGTAAAGTCTGAGGAGGATTCCACTACCAATAGGATTGCAGCGTCTGAGCAATTCCAACTTCTGGATCCATTCCACTCGACAACAGCCTACAATCCTAAAAAGGACATGATTATACAATAAAGTTAACCAACTTAGCTTAAATTGAGTGTAGCAACCCAAGGAACAACATAAGAAAATGAGGAATTATTCAAATATTTGCTTCTGTCAATGTTTTAGAACATTTAAAAAACCATAGAAAAACATGGTTATTAGTTTTTCAACTGCCTACTTATAAATCTGGTTTGTTTCTTTTTCCATCTTAGCATATATAAATCCAAACCCTAGTTTTAAAGGCTCAAAGCATCAATTAAGTTACCATCTAAGGTGCTTGGAAGAGGCATAAGGATTAAAACAGAGAGCAGATCCGTTTCACTTCCCTCAGAAATAGAAGCACACTTTAAACACTGTCTTTCAAATCCAATTTTAACTGGCTTTCAAACATACAGGTGGAAAGACTAAAACAAAGCTTCAGTATTACTTGAGCTAAATAAAACCTGCAGATTGCTGGGGGGACAACACAGAGGGATGCTACAGCAGAGTTTAAACAGCTCAGAACTTATCAGAGCTGAACTACTTCATTTCTAATGGTCGCATCAAACTGTCTCTGCAACAGGAATGAGATCAGCAGGGAGGCAACTTCTCTGTTTACTAGAGGGCTGCTATGCTTGTTACATATATTTTGCATGTTTGGAAACATGAAGGGCTCCACAAAGCAACAAGATGTGCAAAAGCCTAGGGTCATTGCTAGGAGAAACCCTGAATGAGAACATGCAAGCATCATGCCTGCCAAATATGCCTGTGACCTTTGCTCAAAAGAGCAATCTAGTTCTCCTCTGGCACTTGTCCCTTTCCTAAAGTGAAGATGCCCGGAGTAAGACTAGAGAGGCCAAGCCCTTTGTAAAAACAGGCACTGGGTATCAGCATTCAGACAGCAAGAAGCCCTGTCTGAGAGCTACAGTACACCACTGAGCTCTGGTGAGCAAGCACAGTGTTTCCAAGATGCTGAACTGGAAGAGGGGCTTGGAGCAGAGTAAAGATGGGATTTTGGCAACAGCTGAACCAATCTGCTAATGAGATGTGAAAAGGTCAGGCAACTTCTCAAGAAACATACTGTAAAGGTCAGGTGAAGCATACAGAAGTAAGTCTGGGATGAATAGGGAGCACACATGACCAGCTCCAGGACTTCCACCCAGTTATCAGTTTATCTAAGAGGTCCATCCAACTTATTCCTACCTTGTGTATAGCTGTATTTTGGACTTTACTGTGATCAAAATGTGTGTGCATCATCTTTCAGAGCCATTTCTAAAACTGCTGTTGAGGACAACAAGCAACATCCGTAGCACCAACCATAAACTCCTGATACCTCAGTTATCAGAACTGCTTTAGCCCTCTTTGCTCCAAAGGCATGTTGCTGGCTCACACTCACCTTTTTGTCCTGCAGAACCTCATGCATTTTTAATGCAAAGGGGGAAGGATATAAGGAACGGGATACAAGGACTCCAGAGCTAGTGCAGGGATACAGGCTTTGCATGGAAACAAGGATTTCAGTGGGTCTGTACAGTTTGACAAATGATGGAAGAATGATTTCTACCGAATTATTTGAGAGGCTTTGGCAGTGAGGAGTTCTCAGGGAATTCATCTAAGATTCCCAGTAGGAAAGCTCATGCAGGAAAGGACCTCAAGCCCTGATGCAGAGCTAAGGTTTCCTGGATGAGCTGCAGCTTCTCTGCACCTCACTTCTGTCCTTTCCAATTTATGTAAGGAAACCTGCATGCCTCAGGGATGCATATGTAAAACTTACATAGGGAACAAGAAGATTGTAGGGAAGCCAGATTTCTCAGAGGTACACAACGAGTGAATGAGACAATGGACAAGTCCTAAAAAGTGGAAAATAATGGTCAGATAGTAGGGAAGAAAACCCAGTATGAGAACAGTCATCCCCTGGAACAGAGGCTCATAGATTGTTGAATCAGCATCGTTAGAGCTATTCAGAACTGGACTGGCTAAAATCCTGAGCATCCTGATGCAAGCTGACACTGCCTTTGAGCCACAAACCTCCAGAAATCCCTTGTGCTTTGTGCTATTCCGTGACAAGCTTGAAGTCTTGGAGCAGGAAAGACCCATGAGACTCAAGTCCCACTCTCTAAAGCCTTCCTGCTTCACTGCAGCTTTAGGCTGTGCGGAAAGAAGTATACAATGCTCCTCTCCCACTACCTTGGGTACAGAGGAGCTCCTAAACACTGGTTTGGTTTCAGCCACCATGGCACAAACTGTGTACACAGCTGCTGGATCAGGATGGTGGGGTCTTCAGTGATTAAGCCCATTGTAATGTCTGGCAGCCATCTGTCAGCCACATTTATATTAAAGCCCAGCGTGTGTGGTCTGTGGGGATAACCAAGCACATCATTTATTTGATGGATTCAACCTCTTTTCTTGCTGACAGTATTTGTGAGCAGGTCACAGCTGTCTCCAGTACCAGCTTTTATTTCTGTCCACATAATGGAGGAAAACCAAGCTGTTGTAACTGTCAGATACATCACCCAATACTGGTTTTTGATTGTCTGAACTTACAAGGAAAGATCTGTTTAACATTGGGGTTTTCCCCCATATTTACTCAGACAACACTGACATTTATTTCTAAGTGCCAGAAAATAACAATCATCAACTGACCACATAAATTGGCACAAAAAGGGACAAAAATAAAAGCAAAGCCAATATTGGTGCAGTACATTATCCAGCAATGCTCAGATTTGGGGAATTGAAGCCAAACCTTAGGGGCTTAAACACCCTAGCTGGCTTCCTTAGTTTCCATACCCTATTCATGATACTGGAAATGCATATAAACCCAGGTTTGCAGGGAGGTGCCATCCCTTCAGAAGCCATAAAACATGCTTTCCTGAAGTTGAAATCCACTTCTTCTATTACTGTAATTCAGTGTTCCAGTGGGTTAATTTTGTCTTCAAAAATTCCTCATGTTCTGAAGCCAGAAGCACCACAGAAAGCCGCCAAATATTTGGCTCTTCCCTGCAGTACTCTTGGGTTTGGCTCCTTTAGGAAACCCATTTTCTTCAGTGGGAGCTGACACAGCTTCTTCTCCCCACTTTAAGAAAGTATTTTCAGTCAGAAGGAAGACGCCATAAACACCACTGTCTAAACTGAGCACCTCTGGTCATCCTTTGCCTCCTCAAGCTGCTCTTCACCTTCATACCCTTCACTGAGGGAATGCACAGCCACATGTCTTCAGCACTTCTGCAAACCTGCCATCAAAGCATCTCTGCTGTAACTTGTTGGGACTTTATCTTGTATATCCAAACACCGTGGGTACTCAAGCTTATCTATTACTCCCCAGGGACTTGGATATCACCAAAGAAAAATAGAAGAGTGCAAAGAAAAGGAAATGGTATACTCAATCTGCCTCTTACGGACTTCATCCAGTGGCAGTCTATTAAATAGTTTCATATTGCATAATCAAAACCATCCTTAACATCACCTTCCTATCCCTGGTGCCCCACAGTGTGACTGGCGCACATTGTACAGTGAAAAGGACAAGCTTCTGACAAGGTTCATTGACCCTCCTATACCAAGATCCAAATGTTTTCCTTATAGCCACTTAGCAAAGCACCCAAGCTTCCAGTTTGCTAAGGAAAAAGCAGATACTGAAAGCTCCATTTGCCCATGGATAACTAGGGACACAACAAGACTGACTGGAGTCACAAGGAATCAGCAGAGCTGGGGATAAGATCTACAGTTCACAGGGTCAATCCAAATCAAACTACACACTGAGAACATCTCTTGACAAGATGTTTGCAGAAAGCAGTTTTTAGTGCCCCTAACCATCATGCCAAACTCTGACTCCAGCTAAATTACCTTACAACATGGTTGTTTTGCTTTTAAAAGTGAAGTTACATTGAATCTCATGCAAGTTATCACTCAGTACTAAGAGGGTACGAAAAAAAGGCTATATGCTCACTGTGCTGGCTTTCAAAGGCTGACACCCTATACAGACCACAGTGGGAAGGGAAAAACAAGATCAGCTCACACCAGCTTATTACTTCTAGTTTCCAAATAGGACAGAAAGTGGAGCCAACACAGAGCTCGAGCTGCAACGAGGTAACTGGCTTCTCGCCCAATACATGGGTTCATTTTTGAGGCCCCTCCAGCTTCACATTGCTAAAAAAGGAAGTTGGAAAACGTTATTGTGGAACCAAGAAACACTGGATCTCAGTTGCTGCCTGCAAGGAACGTTTCTAGGTAGGTTTTGGGCACCAAAAGGAAGAGGAGGCTGCTGTGATTTCACCCGATTCTTCACAGAGTAAGCATGCAGGTGGAGGCCAGCCATCCATTCCTGACACTCAGCTCATTCCTGGCTTCTGCTAAAGGACTTGGCTGTAAAATACAGGTATCATGTTATAGCACATCCCCTCCAGCTCTTTGAGAAACTCCAGGTCCTGAAGGAAAACACTATCAGTTTCTTCTTTGTTTAGCGCTGGTGCCACACCAGCAGAACTGGCAACTGACCAGGTGTGAACCGCCCACTTGTTACAAAAACCTAAATATTTGCCCATTATTGCAACAAATGGCAACAAAATCAAGAAAATCCCTATTTATGATACAAGAACCATGTTTCCTTGCAAGACTTCTGCCTTAATTTCTATAGCAGAGGGAATAAACACTCCAGAACTCCATCAGCTCTGCTGCAAACATCCCAGTGACCTCTTTCATCTCCAGCCTTTTGATTAGGAAGCCAGTGTCGCCTGTACTGCACTGATTTAGCGAACCTGATTAGTTCAGTGGATAGAACAGCCATCACACCCAAAGCTATGAAGCAGTGGATTCCAAGAAAACTCCTTCTTCCTGAAGCACATTCCCTCCCTGCACATGGTTTTGGGACCAGAGGGTGCAGAAGGCAGTTACATAATGCTGCAGGAACCGAAGGGGGAGGATGAATGTCAGAACTTGCTAAAACGTGCACCCGGGAGCCTTGCGGATTCCGTCTCCAGCATCCATCAAACACGATTAATTTTAATGTCACAACATCTTAATGTCAATTACTTTTAATGTCACAGCTTCTCATTCAGCAGCATGGCCACGTTTCGGAGCCGATAGGAGATTCCCCCCAAAGAACTTTTAGGAGCAAATAAATAAACCATCAAAAATAAACGTGACAAACACAAGGAGCAGCCCGGTGCTTCCCTGCTATTGTAAGGCTCTTGATGTGGTGAATCTGTTTCAAACACTAAGGCAGTTAAGAAATAGAGCATCTGAGGCATTTATGGTTAGAGCCAGATTACTATTTCGTAAAAATCTGCTTCTACTCCTATTGTTCTGACTACAATTTAGCTGATTGAAGGTGTCTGTTAGACATGTGGCTTGCTATTCTTTACATTGTGTTAAGCACTGAGACAAGGGAAGATCTTGTTTAGATGCTGCATAGAGAATGACAAATACAGTGGTGATATCTGGGTGCCTAAAAGAAGAGACAACAGGCAAGTTGAGACTGATGAGGGAACTCATAGGACCTGAGATCTAGGATCTTTAGGTTATCAAGTCACTCGAGCAAAACTGAGAATACAAAGGCTTTTAGCAAAGCAATGGGGATGTTGACTCCTCACAATTTCAAAACCATTCAGATGTTGCAAATTTAGAAGCCTTTAGGTTCAAATTCCCTTGGTTTTATATGCTTCTTGGCAGAGAGTGGGAAGCAGCAGAGGTGGGAAAAGAAACAGCACAAAACATACTAGGAATGAACATACTCTTATCTACATAATCATTTGTTGTCTGTTACTCTGGAAAGCAGTTAAAGCACCTTCCTCTTGATGCAGTGTTCAAAAGCCAGCTGTATATTCAGAAAGTCAGTTGTTTTTAAAGATTTGACACAGGCTGAAAACAACTTGTGGGTATAAGCAGGAAAACTAGATAGGAACTTGTGTTAGCTGGAGGGACAGACAAAGCCTCAAACCCCATGGGGTTTCTCAAAACAACAAAAGCAGCTTTGTACTTATCTTTAGAATGAATTATAAGGCTGAGGTCAAGTCAGCCTCTATCCCAATATGAAACTCAGATGGTTAAGAAAAGAATATTTAAACAGACAAAGAAAACAAATGGGAGAGGAAGTCAGACACCTCCATGATCTAAAAAAGAGTCCAAGAACTGACTTGGTCCACTCACTGATATACACTTGTCCACCCACATTTGCACTCATCACCTCACTTGACGGCAATGAGCTGCACAGCTCTCTGGAACTACTGCAGAAAGCATATTTTAAGCCCATAACAAGTCAATGGATCATCCAAAGCGTAATTCCAAAGAAATCAAATAAAGTCTCAATCTAAAATACAATTGTAAGAATGAAATGCAATATTTACTAATAGATTTTTCAAAGCCAGAATATAGGACTTTTGATCATCCAAGTTTGCAGTACAGCAGAGACCACAGATCATCAAGATGTTTGCACAGTTTAATAGTTCTATTAGCATGTCCTCCTCCTGATAGACTAGTTCAGTGGTACATTAAACTTCCTAGTAATTCCTTGAATCTTAACTCCTATCCTGCCTTTGTCAAGCAACTTCCAGCTATCAGCTCTTAAACCCCCCTGCATTCTAGATTACAGAGCCCTCTGAGAACAGTTATCTAAAAGACAACAGGGGCTGTCCTGATCTTGGGCTTCATCCAGGAAGGGGGAGGTTTAGCATCAACCAGCCCTAGCTGTCAGTTGATGTTAGAATCCAGGGCTCATTTAGAACTGAGTGGGATTTACAGTCCTTGACTGGTTTTATTCACTCCTTTTTAGGGGATTGATCACAGCACCCTGCCTCTTGATCTCAGCAAGGTGCCCGTCATGTCATCCTTGTGTCTCTGTTTGCTTGGACGTACTGGTGCTCATCAAAACATTTACTATAAAAGGTAAGCAGGTAAAACATGAGAGGTGCCAAGAGATGCCAGACAGCACATTCTGACAGAGCTTTGTGTTATATCTGACAGCATGCACAGCCCAGCGTCATCTCTCAGTCTTAAACAGTTCACATTCCTTCTTTGAGCTAAACCCCACTCAGCTGCATTGTTTCAACAAGCTAAAAAGCAGCCTTGGGCCAAGGGTTTACTGCAAAGACCTTTACCCTGGCCCAGGCACAAGCTTCTGCAAGCACCACTGTTATTTACATGTCTTCTGTCCTGAACCAGCCAGAGCAAAAGTACAGCTCTTCATGAACACATCTGGGGCTACCTGAAACCACACAAAGCCAAAGCTTGAATTCCTCAGCAGGTTCCCCACAGCCTATTTTCATTTCAACTCCTCCATCAATCTGAGAAGTGATTCAGCCCGTCTTCACATTAAGAAATGGAACATCTGGCTACTAGAAAATAGATTCCAAGTGCTCAGTTTCTATTCAGGAAGCTATTAGATATTTATAATGCTTAAGCATAAGTCACACTAGATTTATTTCTTCAAATATATAAATGCATAATTTTTCTTATCTGCCTAATATTCAGCAGTAACTTTCCCATATAAGTATGGGATACCATGCACTGTCAGTTGTGGGTTTTCTTCCAACTCCATCTGATACTGGACCATTGTGGAGTGAAACACTGTAGATTAACTGTTAGCCTCATCCAGTACTTTGTAACTCCTTATTTCCATGTTTGCTCTCAGGCAGGAGTCTGACTCACTGGCTAAATCTATGTAAGAAAAGTGAAATGCTTATTGGGGTTGTTGTAGGGTTTCCTAGGCATCTGTCAGATGCAGTTGTGACAGCTCACAACTAAATAAAGGGTATGAGTAACTGTGGCAAACCCATGGGCCACAGAAGGAAGCATGGCTAAGTGACTACATTAGCCATTTACTGACTATAAATATCAGGAAAAATCCCTTTTTTACCCTTTTCCTGTATTTTCCCTCAAACCAACTCCTATTAATAACTAGAAACAAGATAAAAGGCTAAGTGGGTATCCTAACCCTTATTGCACCTCTTACACTGCAACACATGCTTATTAGATGCTGGCTTCTGTCCTGGGCACAATTTTAATGTGCAGATCTTGCACTGACAATTAACATGCCTATTTGCTCTTTGGTTGCTGTATCTGGAGTGGCAGAATATATACACCCCCATTTCAAGCTTTCACCTCCTGTGTTTTTTCAGCCCAGCAAATGGTAAAGTTGCAACAGCTTCATAATGCTGAAAATAGTTTGTTTGCCTTGCAAAGAAAAGAAATCAAATGGCTCCATACTGTAGATAACAGCAGTTCAACAGCCCCAGACCACACAAGTCTCAGCATCTGGCCCTCATTAATATCTACAAAGAAACCCAAAGGGTCTATCTGCAAGGAAATGGGTCTTAGTTAGCATTTATGCTGAAGAAGCCAAATAAAATGTGCCCGCTTGATCCTCAATGATTACTTGGGATGATTATTGGTACCAGCATGATGGGAACAGTCATAACAGGGTATCCTGAGTAAGATTCACAGTGAGGCCAATTCCCTTGATTAGCCAAGCTGCTTCTGGCACCACTCAGGATAGAAACTGCTGTTTGGGGGGGTTGGTGTGAGGGGAGGGACATTGCCATGGGTTTGCTCAGAAATGTTTTATTCAGGCTGTTTATCCTCAAAAGAGCATTTCCCTTTTAGATTAAATTATCTGGATTCTGTTTAGTCTAAACACAGGAGACAGGACTCGAGCATTTCCTCTTTTAGGAAGTATGGCTGAGCGTATTTCCTACAAAATTTATAAAGAACTGAAGCAAGGACTTGTGTGGCTCTTGAAGATTCCCAACTCTTCCCCCCTAAATGCTGAAAGAGCCAGCTCTGTCAGAACACAGTTACATCCCAGTGGCATGAAATACAAATGCAAGCCGACAGCAGCTATAAGCTCTTTGGAAAGGGCAGGCTGATAAAAATCAAGCTATTTACCAATACTCCTCATTGTTTTGTCTGAGGACCATAAACCACATTACATAATGAGTCATTTCCCTTCTTCTGGATGGGGAAACCAAGGCTCCAAAAGAACTTGTAAAATCACCTATTGGGATTACACTGGAGATGAGACAGGTTGATGAACAACAGATCTGAACCTTACCAGTGAAAGGTTCTCATTCTGGTTGTCACCACTGGAGCTGGAAGCAAAACCAGATTCCTGTCTTCCCATCTCTTCTTGCAAACTATTCTGACCCTCTTGCTATAAAGATACTAAGAAGTTTTATATGCCATTTTCCATGCATTAATCATTTACCTCCACCTGAAGCACAAGGGAAGCATTTTACTCTGTCTTCACGGGGACCCAAAAGACAAATAATGAACAAAGCTCCTCTGCCCATAACCTGTCTCAACACTGGTAGCTCAGCTCAGGACTGATGTAAGTCTAACAGTCCAGTACCTTTAATCTCACAGCTGCCCTGAACATTTTCCCTGGCATCTACCCTGAGTGTTCCTATATTATGGATTGGAGGGGAGGCAGAGAATACATGAATAGTGACTGCTATGTAAAACATATGTAGAATAACATTAATCTGCTATATAAAGTCTTCCCTGTCTGCACAGAATGAGCATAACTGGTGATGGGTGTTTGTAAAGCATGCATAACCATTACCTGCTCAATTACCATTGTTAGTATGCATGGTTGGCAGTAAGCACTGCCCATTGTGTGGCTCCACCAGCTCCCTGTGCTCAGGGAATTCTTCATGGCTTAAATTCTGCATCATTATCAGGCCCTAATTTTATCCATATTGGCTCAGGATATTTTTTCCTTTCTTTTACATTGTCAGTCTGCTTGCCACATCCTTGCTGAAGGGGATTCCTCACTTTAAGTCCTTCTCTTGGTAGGGCGGGATGGCCTCTTTTAGTTGAGGATTATAGGCTCTGACAGTGCTGACACAGAAAAATAAAACCCCAGAATGATTTAAAGCAATGAGCAGGGCTGTTCCCTCAAGAGCAAGAATATAGAGCTACTACTGCCTTCTCCTCCTGTAACTCAGACCCAGTGTAAATCCAGCTCCTTATGGACCTTACACAGAGAGAGAAAAATCAGAGCCTTTGACAGCCTCCACCCCATCAGATACTTTTCACACAGTCTTACCTTCATGAACTAAACCATTGGTGGCCCAGCATCACAGCTGTACTAACTGGAGATGGGACACCAAGGCATGAAGGGATGAACAGGTTTGCATACACTCAGTCAAAGCTAAGAATGTCACAAGTCTAAATCCAGGGCAGTTAGATCATCCTGTGAGACAGATCCAGATGGAAAGGGTGCTAGAAGACATCTTTTTTGAGGGGAGTATTGAGTGGGCTCAGTTCCTATCTACTCCACACAAATGCTTTAGAGAACCAGAATTCATTTCCTTTTTTAATGGGTTTTCCCTCCATTCTGCTCATCATAAAAGCTCATCATAAAAAATTAAGAGCATTTTAAGCAGCAGCAAGGATAGAAAATCAGTGCCAATTACTCTGCATGAATTTATAGTCTGGAGTTACCTTGTGCCTGGCTTGTTTAGACAGCAAGCAGGAAGAAAGCTGGGTTTAAGACATTCTGGATTGCTGTACCAGCTTTCAAGTCTGCAGTGTTGAAGGCAACAGTGCAAACAGGCAAAAGAGTACTCCCTGCCTCAGAGCACATACAACCCAGAAAATACCATCCTGAATAGTTCCATCCAGAGGAATAACATCCAGTTTGTTCAATTCACATTCTGGTTGTGGCTTTCGTCCTCTCTTCTGGTGTTTTCATGGAAAAGGATATGGGGCAGGGGAAGACGCTTGATGACAGCTAAAGAAATGCTGCAGCCGCCACTGCATTCAGTCCTTTTACTGATGGGTATGTATTCATTGCTGTCCCACAATGCAAGCAACATGGCCAGGGCATTACTAAATAGGAAAAAGATGCAAGCTCATGTAATTATTAGAGGGAAAAGTATTGTGCAATGCAGGATCATTAGCTCCAGAGAGCAGCTCAGTTTTGATCTTTCCTTGTACCAGGTCATACTGGGTCTGAATTAACAGCTCTTTTCTGTTCTCTTCAGGGGTAGCTTTGGGCTAAATGGAAGGAGCTCTAACAAAGCCAGGTAAACGGGAATCCATTTGCCATATTGAGCAGTACTGATGAGAAGATATCGCCCATTAAACTAGTGCCTAATATATGTCTTAGTCTATCACTTTGGACTTTTGCAGCTGCATTCCTACAGTGATTTCAATGCACTTTACAGCTATGAGGGAAAGGTTGCTGTATTTGAGTGCTCTCTTACTCTGCAGAAGAGCAGTTGAGGCACAGGGCATTTTCAATTGCACCCCAAAACTTGACATCTGACAGCACTTAGTTGGTGTGACCAAGCTCTTGTGTCTGTATGCTTGCATTCTTACAAGTACTGACCCTTTGTAACACTTGAAATGGAGACACTCAAAGCCAACAGGCACTTAAAATGGAGCCTGAATTACTACATTACTGAGGCCCTAGCCAAACCAAGAATGGAATCTAGACATCCTGAATGCTCACAATTGCATCCAATTGCCTCTTGGAAAAGAAACTTGAAAGAATCACAGCATTTGTCAATATAAAAGCTATGCTTTATCTGGTTAAAATTCCCTTTGTCTCCAAGAAAGAGCTTGAAACAACGGAAATGAAGAGTGGTTTTGCCCACAACACAGACCACATCAGAGCAAGACAAAGCCTGGAAACATCCATCCAGACGGGATGGATTCGATAAACAGTTCCTTATGTGAAATGATGAGATTCCTAGAGGATTAGCACCAAGCTCCCTGCAAGTGCCACCTCAGTCACACTGATGGAAGCCTACAATGGAATTGACTTACTCCAGGCATCAAAACAGAAAATGCTGCAGTAAGATCAGAGCTAATGAACAGGAATGCTTTGAAGGTTTGGAATAAGAATAACACCAAATTGCTCATCTGGAAATGAATTTCTGAACTTTGCTGACAAAATGTACATGGTATGCTTTATGCTCTAGAGGCAAATAATGCCCAGTGTTTGCATATTACAGCAGCAGTTCACACTAGCCTTTCCTTACAGGAAAAGAGATGAAGCTGGCACAAGCAGCTCTCAGTGGCATCCAACCCTAGGCAGACCAGAATAAAACACAGAAGTGAGGGACACCACCAGCACTTGAGGAACAACAACAGGGGATTTATGGCAGCAAGAGTAAACATGAGCACTTCATTCTACCAGGACACTGATACATTTCATTTCCACTTTAAAAGCAGTTACCTCATGAAGTTACACGCAATTCCCATTGTAAGTTGACTCAAGCTCCTGAATATCTGGCTCCTAACATCAGACCAGGTCTGTTACTCATCATCTCTTAGTACAACATAAAACAGTCTCCCTAGTGTTTGTAGAGCCCTGATCTTAGCTGATGTCTTTAACTATAAAGGAAATAAAGCAATCAGTTGCTAATAATAACCCCTACACTCAGCAGGTCCAACTTTACTCACAGCCTAGTGTGGTATGACTAAGGAAATTAAATCACTAACTATGATTGAAAGCTGTGACACCATTTTTAGACTTACTTTTACACTTGAGCAGTTCAAAGTAATGCTACCAGAGACATCTTAATATGAGGTAGTGCTCTAGCTTCCACTGGCTGGAATGCTGCTTCATGTTATTGAAGGACACTATAGCTCAGAGGCTCACTACACTGCACCAAATCCTTCACTTCGCATACCTAGAAGTCAGTCAAATTCTCTCAGCAGACTCATTTCCATTGTGAGCACACTAAGCTGCTTGCTCTCCATGAGCAGCCCTTTTGCATGCTCATGTCTTACAAGACCCACAGAGCATTTAGCAGGCGTTCACTGGAGCTGTGTATTGTGCACTGAAATGAGTGCTAGTGCCAGTTAATGCCTGGGGAAAATGAAGCAATTTCCTTAATATTACTCAACAAGGCAAGATCCACAGCAGGATTCCCAGACACCGGGCTCTAGTTTCACTTCAGATTTGCTCTGGAATTACCCCACCACAGCAGAGCTCCCAATCTGGCTCTGTACCTTTTCGTGCAGTGGTTTGATAAGTGGCCCTTTGTTCAGGGAAAGAAAGAAACAACCAAGCCCTGATGCTGGAGAACGTGGTTCCTTTTTCCTCTTGACCCTGGAATTGTGATTGGAAATAATTGGAAGTGTCACTGGAAGTAATCAAAAGTGACAGTCCCTGGGCTACAAGGCTTTTGCTTCAAGTCTAACGATCCCCCTGCAAAACAAAACCTATATTTAAACAATGAAGTCATAAAGTGATTTGCCTTCAAGGTTGAAAGCCCTGCAATTTGATTTCTTTTAAGCAAAAGAAGTGGCTGTCTCTGGTTGAGTTCAATATTCAAAGCTTGATGTGTTATATGGAAGACTTCCCCCTGCACACATGAAACCACCCTGCCATTGCCTGGCACTCTGTGTCAGTCTTCCCATACAGAAAGAGGTTCATATCTATTAAACATCTCCATGGCCTTTAAAATTTCATCAAGCCTTCAAAAAACAAAGGAATAGCCTAAGCAGTAGCTATGAGACTCAGCCAGCATGAATCTCATATTCTGAATACTGGAAAACCACCTCATTCCAGTTTTGTTGCTGAGGCACAAAGAAGGAAAGGGAATGAAAGCCACTTTTCCCTAGTGCTGGATGGAGTTACCCAAAGCTTTACATAAGTGTGACACCACAATGCATGCTTTAACAGCAGCAGCCCAATGATATGGTAGACCAAATGCAGCCTAGTTATGGTCATCAGTTGCCTCTAACTGTGCACGCTCCATTTCAAAAGGCTGTTTCCAGGAGAGCAGCCTTTCTTCTGCCAGTGCATGTTATAAGCACCACGAATTTCATTGACCTTTCCTACCAAAGGCAATTAAACTGCAGGCACTAAGCTGAACTTCAACCTTTCTACCTTATACATTGGGAGCAAGTCACATACACTAAGGCTTCATACTAGTTTTCCAGCCACAGAAAAGGATGTCAGCTACATAAGAGGCAGGCTGAAAAGGCACTGGAATGCATATTGATTCTTGTAGGACATCATCAATCTGGGTCTGGCCCATTAAGAGAAATGCTGATTTACAACATTTGCTTTTTGAAACTGCCAAATGCTTTCCTAGAGAAGATGTAGATGAGGACAGCAGTTGTTTCATAACCTTCTATCAAATTCACCACATACATCTGAATTGCTCAGACCACTTATCAACTTCTTGTAAAGCTACCTAAGGAGTCATATGGAAAAACCAAGGTGCCATTGAGAAAAGCCTAGCAATGGTGCTTTGCTGAGAAGCAAGGTGGTACTCATCCTTCTCACATTGCCCCATAGTTTTTTCTAGTCACTATTGTATACACCACCTCTGTATTCTACCCAGGCAAAAGCATGCTTTAGGCAAGGTTAGAACACCTTGGATTCTTGCAGAGGTGGGCTGCTACTTCACTCAGCAACACTAAAGCCAACTGAAGGGAAAACAGAGTCTAAGAGACAAAGATAGAAATTCACCCTCACTTGTTGACTTTCCATCACTTCACACATTTTTCCATTGTTGTGCTTCCTGCATCCTCCACTATCCTGTCATCTGAATATCTATTCACAGACCTCAGTGACCTGACTTCACCCTTGGCTTTTTGTTGGGCTGCTTCCATAAACCAACCACTTCTAAAAACAGATGAAGAAACAGCTTTGGGGAAAGGGGAGGGGGGAAAAAAAAAGACCCATTCATCTTTTGGACAGGGCACCGCCAAGTTCTCACTCCACCCAAAGTAGCCACATCCGTGCACGCAAGATGTGCACAGTATTGTGTGCACATGAGCAGAGCTTTCTCTGCATTACAGATACATAACCAACTGTATTGGTTTTAATAGGGCATAGAAGGCACATTTACACACAAGGCTTTGTCTGAGTGACTGTTTACATTTCTTTCCAGGCAGTTCCTAAAGGCTCAAATCCCAGGCTGCAAACCTGGTAAGTTCCCTATAAAGCCCTGTGTTTGCCTAGAGGGAAACGGGGGCATTTGTTGTGATCCTGAGGATAAAGATCAGGATATCTCCGAGTCAGTTGTGCAATGACATTTCTGGGAAGCTTGTGCTGCTCTTGCACAAAATGTTGTTCTGAAGTGGGTCAGAGTACCCCACAGGAACAGACCACTAATTCTACACACTGGAGACAAGGTCCAGCATGGCCACAAAGGCAAAACATTAGTTGTTTTCCCTGGGTAATGCAGTAGAGTCGTCTTCCCCTCCAGCTTTATTTCCCATAAAATGAATTCATCATCAGAATTGCAGCTCTTTGGCATCCTGCTTTTTCTCACTCTGGAACGTTACCTTTTTTTCTCCTTTTCTTCCTCATGGTAAAATGGAAAAAACAAAGGATAAAAATAACTCCCAGAATAAACGTGGGTTTTTTTTTAATGCTAAAAATCCAAACTATTTCATTTAAAACAAAGCACTGTAGAGGAAAATAGGTAATTTCTCATCAAGCCACTTGACAGCAAGTATTTGATGCAAACCATCCCTGACTTTAGAAGAATTTTAGTGTCTCACAAGGAGTGTTACCACTGATACCCTGCCATATAGCAACTCAGTTATGTCTAGCTTCTTTAATTCCCTGCTGGACTGCCAAATGGATACACTGCTTTGCTCCCTTGCCTTCAGTTTTCCCCAAGTAGTGTTCTATTCAAGAGCTCTTTGCCCTGCCCTAGAACCAAACTGAAAGAGGCTATACAGCTATGTCTTATATATAGCTGTATCTTGCTATACAGCTTATTTTATTGTCTGCTTCTGCAGTTTCCATGAGTTACCAATTGATCTTGGGAGAAGTCTTTGAAGCTAAATACACTTAAGTTACCTGAATTCTTTCAGAATCCAGAGGCACAAAGAGGTGAAATACTCCAAAAATCACACATAAAACCCCTTTCCACAGCTACAGATCTTTTTGTACTCCACTCCTTAGCTAAGACTTTATAAGTTCTGTAAACATATAGGGCAAAAAACTCTTTCCCCAAGCTTTTTAAGTATACCATGAAGCAAACAAGCAAAGGCAACAGAGAAGGAAGCATGAAAAACTTAGGAAATAGGAAGTTTGCTAAGAAATCTAGGGAAAGCAGCAGAAATATGAAATCCATCAGCTTAGTTTTTTGGCTGCTTAGAACAGACTCCTTGCCTTTTACTAGTTCGAGGCAGATGCATTCCATTGAAGTGTAAAACTTCCCAGTAACCTCACCAAGAGAAGTGTGTTTTTAAAGCAAAACACTGCAGTGGTTGGCTTTGGAGTGCAGCACTGCAAGGGTTTAAGGAGAAGGATCTCAAGGAGATGCGATAAGGCACACTGCAGGTTGCTTGTGCCCTTAGAGCAGGAGAGAAGACCAGAGTCAGTGTACTAGAGCATAGCCCCAGGCTGACCTACCACTGTGCTGAATGCTGTGGAGCCGCTTCCATATCATCATGGATTTTCAAGCTAGAAGGCTGGTGGATACCTAGGCAAATGCATGCTGTCAGACCCAATTGCTCATGCCAACAGGCTCAGGAAGCATCTTCACTATAACCTTTTCCTCAATACAATGAGACAATTGGAGTCTTGGTGTTCAATGCAGCAACTGCATACCCCTGGGACAGTGCTGTAAGAGAGTCATTGACCTCTGAGCTTAAAGGATAGAGCTCAGCAACATCAATAGAGAGGTACTGTTACAGCTGCACCCACTCCAGCAGCATCACCACAGTGTCACACACTGATTACATCTTTGTCAGACAATAAGTCTGTCTCAGTGAGCATTGGGCTGAGCAATCCCTCACACTGATGCAAAGGTTCACTGCTAATAGCAGGACACCAGAAAGCTGGACGGCTGATTTGGCCTCTCACATCATTGCTGTGACTCTTGAAGCCACTGGTTTTTGAAGGGCAGAGCACATACACTGGCCTCTAAAGTGAAGGAAAAGCATGTAGTAGTGTCAAAGCCAGCATTACGCAGGCTAACATATTTGATAAGAAAATCAGTTTTCTGCTTTAATGGAAGGTTCATTCAAAACAGTCAGAATTAACTTAGAGAGAGGAAAAAGGCAGCAAAGGAGAATTCCAGCACCTGAAAACCTCATTCAGTAAAACACTTAAAATGAAAGCATTCACTAGGTTGTTGGGGCTTCTTCACTGCCTGAGAAATGCAACGTTGAGTTTTTGCACCAAAGAATCAGCTATTTCTCTTGGAAATACTCATTTTAAGAGTGCAGTGTGTTACACAAGGAGTTTGAAACCATTCTGACCAGCTGTGGACAGATGAGAATCAGATGTCAGACACTTCCATGTAGGCACACACTTTCACACGCATCACCTTCCACTCCTCACCCCTTCCCACGTCATTTACCTAGCCTTTACCAGGGAAGTAAGCATGGTCATGCTTTTGCCCACACTTTTTCAAGGTCTTTCATCTTGTCTTGTTTTAAAAGTCTCCTTAAAACTAATTGGCTCCTGTTTCCTGTCTCCTCACACAGCTGCTCACTTGCCCCAGAGCAATAAACACTAAAAGACAAGGACTTTATATATTAGAAATGCCATTAGTATGTTTAATAATGAAAACCCAAACCAGGCGACTTTCAAGTTTGCTTGTCTTTGCTAAAGCCGCTGTTTTCCACACTAGTCTTTCATGTTATCAGCAAGAAAAACAAGCCATCGTTAGCACTTCTATACCTTTTCATTGCAGAAAAGCAATTAGACTTTCTGCAGCAAGCAAACAAGACTCCCCAGCCTCCTTGTTTTCAATAGGGAATCACAATACTTCCTTACTTTTCCCTGAAACATGCTTCCAATATTGGTGAATGAAGCTAGACACAGAGCAGAATAAGTTGCCTAGATGCCAAAGGCGTAACAATGATAATGCCCATTGTGTTTTTTTATATATGAAAGCAGTTCTAGTCATGCAAAGGTAAGTTGCCATTACCCTGCTGCCAAAATCACCTTGTCTCTGGCAACAGCTTATTCGTTTTGCTCTGAGCTTTCAACATATGGAAATATTCAGGAGATGAATAGGGTTGGTGGATCAAAGAGTGAGGGAAACAAGAACTGCCATGTAGTAAGCCACCCTTCCACAGAGCTGCTTTCCTGGCTATTTCCACAGGGCTGGCCCCTCTAGCAGAAGCCTAGCTGTTCTTAACCTTCCCATCTCATCTCCTGGAGTCTTAAACCATCTCCACCATAGAGGCACAAACAGCCAAAGGAGATGTGCAGAGGGAGAAACCGCTGCCTGCACCCCGTGCAGGATTCTGCAGCACACTCAAGCCCCCTGCCACATTTCTATAGATAAAACCTTTGCTAACAGCATTCCTAGAACAAAACCCCTTTCTACAATTTATTCAGCAGCTCTAAGTGCTGCCTATCTTTTAGCTATCTAGAAATCTGGATAGTCCATGTTCCACGCCTCTGAGACTTAAGGGAGAAGTCATGGAAAACTGTGTTCAGCCACCACATCAGTCTACCATCCTATGGGGTTCAACTCTTCCCAAGGAATCAAAGACCAACCCACTTTTTCACACCTGTACCAGTGTTCTGGGGCATGGGAAGAGCCAGGAATCACAGCCTTTACCCAACCACAACCGATTTCAAAGCTGTCAGCATGATGTGGTAAGCAGAATGGAGACAGAAGCTCACTCATCACATTACAGTGCCTCTGGAGATGCAGAAACTCAGGCTGCTTCTGAGTCAGTCTTGTAGGCAAACCCCCTCAAAGACCTCAGGGCTGCAAACTCTTTTCTCCATAGGCTATAGCTTTAACAAACAGCTCTCTTAAACCCTTTACTCTCCTTTAATGTCTCCTTTGCCATTCTCCGCTCCTCTCCTGTTCAACAGTCAGCCTCTACCTCTTTTCTTTCCTTCTTTCAGCAGCCCTCATTACCCCCATTTCTTGCTTTCCCCCTTTATCTCCCTACTCCCATCCTTACCCCCCCTACTCCTCCCTCTTGCACTTCAACACATCTGTTTCTAATCTTAGGCATCAATTGGAAACAATAACCCCTTTTTCTTTCAAACTCTGCATGTTAAATGCCCAAGCAAATCAAAACACAGAGTTAAACACATTTGACACTATGCACGAAACAAAGACAATTTTGTTCACCTTGTTTTGCCAGAGAGGTTCAAGCCCCTTGCGAATTCATTGCTTAAAGGCACTGCACTCTTTAGACAAGAAACGCATTCCAGACTAAGTCTGCTTAACCACCACAAATGAAATATTAAGAGATTCCTGGCAATCGACCTGCTAATAAAGCAACAACGAAAACATCGGAACCCGAACACCACTGAAATCAGAGTTACCCATAAAAGTTTTCGCTTTACAAACCCCTTTTGTCTAACACATGAGAAATGTATTTCAGGCACAGAGAGAGGGTGCATGGAAGTTTGATTCAAAACACCAAGCAAAACCAGAACGCCAACCTACCTAAAAAGAGAATTGGAAGTGCAGACATTCCGTCTCCAAGCTAGAGGGACTTTTCTTCCCTTTTTCTTCCTTTCTCCCCAGAACAGCAAGCAGACCTGCACAGGATTCAAAGGAACGCCTCTGGAATGCACCGAGTGCAACTGCATCCATGTGCCTGAAAAATAACCAACTTCACTCTTTCTTCCCTTCTGCTATTCATCTCCTTGTGCATATTCCACCCAGATTCAGGGAGAGCTTTTAGATCTCTGCAGCTGGTAATTCAGGCCTCTGAGTTTCTGGTAAAGAGGAGACAGAGGCAGCGCAGGAAGGAATTCACATCTACGGCAGCATAGAACAATTTTGCTTGTCTGAAAAGGAGAGAAGCAGGGGAAAACACTGTGCTCAATGTTCACCACATGGCTGCCTCCCAGAAGAGCCCCTCCCTACCATGAGCTGGGATTAATAGTGAAGACCAGATATGGGTGAGGTAGAGCTTCTCTTGATTCCTAGCAATAATATATGTATATATATATTTACCTTTAAAGGAGAAACAAGAGGATTTCTCTAGCTTCAAAACAGTTAAGTTTCGAGGCAGTAAAAATCCAGCATGGAAAAAAATTCAGATTAGTCACTCAAGGGCTAGAGACAGACTCACGGAAAAAGGCACACATGCTCTTTGGAGTGATAAACACGTATGTATATATTAACTTTATTCTCTTTTGTAGCTAATAAACTGCAGAATTAAAGCTTTTAGTCTTACTGGAATACTTCTATTTGCTTCATGGTTTTCTTTAGGTTTTTAAGAGAGAAAAAACTCAAGAATTGATTTAACTCTGCATTACATGATGAGAGAAAAAGCCAAACGAAGCAGCAATGTGTTGTCTACATTTAGTGACTGTTATGGGATGCAATTTGTAACTCACCTCCAAAAGCCTTTTTAAAGCAGCCCAATGCAACTTTACAGCCCATCTTGAGCATCACGCTAGTGCAGTTAGCAAGTTTTAGAAGCTAAGATGCTCCATTCCACTTCTGCCACCTCAGCAGCAAAGACAAACCTGTTTCTATAAGGAGATTCAAATGTGGTAGCGAGTAAAGTTCACAGATGGTGACTTTGACCAGCCAGAACACTTTTATTCCTTATTAAAGCACATTTAAATCTTACAAGGCCATTGACACTGTGACAATTTTACATGTGTGCATTTACACAATCATTCTGATCTATTGCACTTTACACATATACAGTCCATGCTTACACCTTTGTATCCATGTGCCCTAGGATACATGCGCTTTTCAGACAAGCAAAGCACTTCCAGCTGGGCTGCTTGGATATTAACAGAAGAATAACACTGTCTCCCTAAAACACAGCAGATTGCACATGAAATTTACCCATATTGTGGAACCTGGGACAAAGGAATGTTTTAGAAGACAGAATAAAATCCCTTAAGGACACTTACCAAGGTATTTCTAAGACCTTAAAGAAAGAGCAGGCCATATGCAAGGCTACCAGGCTGTGGTTTGAGATCTCAGACTTCAGTTTAAAGCTGTCTCATAACACCATCTATACACAGTTTTTATATAGCACCCTTGTAAGATCAGGGATAGTATGCTGCACTCCCTCTTCTGAAGTGCTAATACAGCAATCTTTATGAAGTCCACAGTGAATAGCTCTATGCTTGGAAGCTCTATAGGAATTCTGTACCTTACTCTTACTTACGGTATAAGCTTCTCAAGCCTTTACTGGAAGAAATACTGCTACCCTGGAAAAAATCAGATCCTAGATTCAGTTAGATCCCTTGAGAGACATGATAAAAACTATCCTTCTGCATCCATTTTCATTCAAGTTTCATTTGCCCCTTCCAACCTCCAATGAAAACAAAAGCAGCATTTGGCTCCTCCACTGTGTAAAAGAAAACATTTTAAACAGTATATTCAACTAATACAGGCTTATGATACAAGCCCAATCTCTGCCAAATGAATGTAGCGCTTCCCATAGAGCATCTATATCTGTCCCATACACTCATACGATAAGAGCCAATTCCCTCACAACTTTTCCCCACACACTTGACCAAACATGCTGCTGGTTTCTAACAGCTGAGCAGATCTGAGAAAACACCATTGATTTTTGGTGCAGGGCATAAATCAGTGGAGAAAAGTGCATTTAATCCCTTCCTCCACTGTCCAGAAGCCAAGCAGCACTGAGCTTGTCTCTCTGCATTACAAGTCTGACAGAAGATGTCCCAAGCTATGCTGTAAATAGCCAACATGCTGCTTTGCTTTAATAGAATCAATGCATCAGAAACCAAGACACAGAGAAGTGCTGTCACCCTGCACTCACTGCCCTGCCTCCACTGAGATCCACAAAGCTGGGATATGCACAGAGGAGGAGGGGGATGTGGAGAATGAAAGAGGAGGTCATGCATGCAAAATCTCCTCTTCATCATCTCGGATAAGCCATTCCACAGCCTGCTCTCACATTACATTCAGCCCCTTCAAGGAAGCTCACGAGCAAGCTGTGCTTTGGGGTTCAGTGGGGATTCTCCCTCTGGTGTTCATACCTATTATGGCAAGCACATCTCACTTGTTTGCATAACTGTTCCAGCGAGGAGCCAGGAAGGCTGGTGTGTAAGTACATATAAGGAGAGCTGTGCCACTCGCACCAGCACATCCTCTCAAGACCTTTGCTGACTGGGTTTGGGGGAATAGGCCCTATCTGCAGCACACTGGTTTTCCAGGTTTTTTTGTGGTCCTCCCTGCTGCTGCCTCAGTTTCAGCCACTTTCACATCTGCAGGAGTAAACCCTTCTAGGAAACAAGGCTCCCTTAAACCTGCTTGTCCCACGAGCTTGCAGTAATTTTCCTATGCCTCAACTATGAGAAGCATATGGGGGATCCTTTCTCTAAGCTCTATCTTTTGTGTCAGGTTCTGTCTTTCACCTTGCTGTTCCTCCTCCAGGAAAACCACTGCTTGCTGCCTCCAATGTCTTCTCAGCACTAAATGATGTTGCATATGCCCAGCAACAACAGCTCCAACAATGCCATCACCCAAAATGCATCCAGAAGCTGTATCCTCTTTTTGAGCTGTTAGGACAGCAGTTACACAGACTATAGCTACTCAGGTACCTTCTTGTGTTGATTCTTGCAGTAGTCTGTTCTCTGAGACTTCCATCACAAACTTATCTCACGCAGCTTAAATTATTTAAGCAGCTTATTGATACAGTCAGCAGAAGAACAGGGGTCATTCAACCAAGAGAGCCAGGTGAGCACTTTGAGTCTCTTGAGCAAAAGCATGTTTGTTCAGCTTTTGGCTTTGCAATAAGAAAACCTCAGACAAAGGAAGGGCAAACCACACAAAGTCAGTCTCTGAAGAAGAAAATTCAAAGCAGACACCAAGGAATACTAGGGTAGAAAATAAACCCCTTCACCCTAAGCCACTGGTAGAAAAGCTGCTTCACACTACATCAGGACTTAGATACTGAGTTATAAACAAGATGTTGTTTAAGAAGCTCTCATCTCTCAAATAGCTTCAATAATTGATCATAAAAGCACTATTAGTCATTTAGGATTAGTGAAAAGTCTCACTTCAACAAGCCAAGGCACTCACAGTGTTAGTATCTGGGAAAAAAGCAAATCACCAAAGAGCTATTTAAAGCTGTAGCTAATTCAAAGTGCCTAAGTCCATACAGCTTATTGCTCCAACACTGATTTTTGTTGGCTTCACAGGAAAACACCCTGACCACTTTTGAATGGCCTTATTTTCTACACAAACATGTAATCATGCATTTATACTCAAGAAACAGAAAGCAAATTGCTCTTTACATACAGAAACAGAATTTTTAATCTTCACTAACCCTATGTTGTTTCCGCATTAAATTCTTACACAGCACTATTAATTTTATACTAAAAGGCAAACCAGGTCAGAACATACAAGGTTTCATTTTCATTAACTTCAAAAGCTTTAAGTATGTCTGGAATACAAGACTTTGTTTCCAAACAAATCCCCAATGGAGCCTTCCTAAATAAGAAAACATCTCCTCAACTAAAACATTACAGCGAATAAAGCTAAACATAGGAACATCACAAGCAAACACTAACATTTCTTCACCTTCAGAGCCCAGGAACTTTTTAACAGTGCAAGAGGAGAAAAGAGCCCAGTCAACATGCTGGGGTTTATTGTTCCATTAGCAAATGGAACACTAAGGTTTAATTTCCCAGCTGTGAGATTGGAAGTAAAGCTTATCTGTGAATCACAGGTGTGAAGCATTTGAATCTTCACATTGGGAGGGTGGGTCAGAATGCAGGTGTGGATCATATGAGATTAAGCAGAGAGGGTCAGAGCACAGGTCTGGAAGCAGTAGAGATGGATGGGTGTTTCTTAGGGGGTTATGCTGATCAAAAATGAATGGTTTGTAAGTTTCAAGTTTTATATTTCATCTTTATTTTGGTATTTTGTTGTATACGTAATAGCTGGTGCTGGAAAACATTGTAGGAAAAGTTGGATGAGCCAACTATAGGAAGAAGTATGTGTGTGAAAGTAGCGGCTAACAAAATGGAGAAGCGTTGCCTGCTGCTTTTGCTGTCAGGTATGTGAAAACTGTGGTGGTTTTAATGCTGTTGCGTAAGTTTGGTTTGGAGTAAGTACATTTTCTCCATGTTGGGGAATGGTGTCAGCATGTTGAAGTAATTTTATTGTAAGTATAATATAGGATAACAGAAAAATGCTGGAGAAGGTATGAATGATGCTGTTTGGGGGTTATTCTGCTTAAATCTCAGCTTGGGTGACTGTGGTGTTTTTCTTGTTAGTGTTTGTGACATCTAAGCGTTAATACTTTAGTCCTTAGAGTGTTTTATGTGTTGGTGTTGCTTTCTGTTGGAGAAGCTTTTGCCTTGTTGGAGCTCTAAAAGAGGGAAGACAAATGCACTGTGCTTACTAGATTTAACTCTTAAAAGTACTTTTCTGTTCCTATCATGTAGCTAATAAAAACTTATATTCTCTAGAATATCAAGCTGTAATGTGCTTCTCAATTGCTTTCAAGTAAATTCTGTCCAAGTACTTCTGCCTCCTTAAGCTTTTCTTCTAATAAACAACTAGAGTGAAACTTACATTCTTGTCCACTTCCATCACAGGATGCAGTTTGTATGACACAGTGTGGCTAGCTGCCTGTAGACAAGTAAGTCCTTTGGCTTGGTTAGTACAAAGTAGCACACCATGATCAGCAAACCAGGTTTTCCTTTCAGTATTAGAAGTGATTATTTAGAAGTGATGACCTAGAAAAGAAGTATCTTAAAAATAAAGAAAATTAAGAAATGCTTCCTGAGTTTTTTATCAAATCAGGGAATGTAAAGAAACAGCTGCTTGTATATTGGATATTTCTCATCTATTAACGTTGTCATTAGGTACCATGGCAGGTGAAAACTGATCTGTTGACTACTCCCCAGTTCAACTTGGAAGCAGACAGACGTATTTGTTGTGCAGCAGCTGTTTATAGAGCCATAGGAAATGATGGTGTAAACTTCACCCCACTGCTTAGTGGGTGTACCAACTCCATGCACTGTTACATCAGAGGTGGGGGAAGGCGGGAGTTATGATGATTAGTGGGGACTTGTGGCCTTATTCTTAAACATTGTTTTTCTAGGTTAAAAAATACTGTGTAATGAAAATGACATGGGAGGTGCATGGTTTTGAATGGCAGCCAGCCTGTTGCAAGCAGGGGCCAGGCAGAAACCATCTGTCTCTGGAGTTTTGTTTTAATCTTCACCAAAGCAGAGTTCACTCGGCGTATGTGAAATAACGAAAGAGCCTACTTATTGAAGGGCAGCCAGTATAAAGTATTAACTGGAATGGCATGGTGGACTGCTATGGTGATTGTTACGTGGCGCTTGAGCACCTGTAGTTGTGGATTCTGTTCTGTCTCTTTTACCTACCCTGAGACAGAAGAAGTTGTATTTGCATTTATGTAGGATGTTCTCTTGGGACTTGTTTTAGAGGACTTGGTTTTGTTGTATCTGAGGCTACATTACAAGTACTTTCTCTGTATGTCACTAAATTCTATATGCAGTTCTATGGACAAGATTGCTTTACTTGCTGACAGCTTTATTGCACCAGTTGCTAATGTAGCTGAACTTCTGCAAGTCACTGCTGTAGACTGTATTGCATCAAGCTGCTTAACACTGTATAACTGTTAAATTTAATTCCTGGAAACTGTGATTTGGTATACAGTTGCACTAATAAAGCAGGGCAAGCCTCTGTGTGGATAACCTTAGGCATTTCTCTTCGGGTTTCATGGAATCCTGGAGACTTTCGGGTGCTTGACCCAGGAAAACTGATTGTTCAGATTTGTAAGGGAAGTAATGTGCTGATTGACTGAAAATGGTAGGCCTGCAGCCTGTTCAAAAATGACTACCAGTGATAAAATACTGGCTTTTCACTATGGACTCCTAATGGGTTTGCATTTGTCCTGTGTGTCCATACGCTTCAAGAAACTGTTGAAGCTTGTGGACTTCCCTGGGCACACTTACATGTGCAAACATGCTGTTGTACACTCATGCGTATCTGAGCTACATAATCTCTTGGCTTTTCTGTTGTAGTTTGCTCGAGGCAAATGTCCTGTGAAGTTATGTTTAAGTAATGCCATCTAAGGTAATCATTTAATGTATATTACTAATTTAATGTGAGCTGTAAGGAGTGAAGGTTCCAAGATCTGTTCTTTCAGCTCCTATTAAAGTGCCAATGTGGTCACTGAGGCTGTGACACTGACTCGGTATGGCTAAAAGACACTCGGGAAGGTTTATTGCTTGGTTGCTAAACCTTTTCTGACAGCCCCAGTTGCACTAATCAAAGCCATTTAAACCAAAAGACCCAAAGGACTCTCTTGAGAAGTGATAGGAAGTCTTGAACAAAGGGCACAGGCCATAGGTATGTATGCGTGCGATGTTCTTGAAAGTTCCTTTTACAGATCTGCTTTTGTTATCAGGTTGTGACTGAGTGGAGTCTGCCCTGTTCTCTTCAGAAGAACTCGAGCAGTGAAATAAAGGCAGTGAATACTGTAGGCTACTGCAGAACATCCCTTGACTTTTTCCTCATGGTCCCATATTCTTGTCTCTCTTGACCACTGCCTTAGGCTGCTGAAGTAAAGCTCTTGTCTCCTGATATTTAACAAGAACATGCATTCTGCTTTATCTGTTTCTCTTTTAATCTCCTTTGGGGTATTACAGCCTAGTTCATATTGGAATTTTCTGGTTCTGGAGGAGTCTTATTCTCTCTTTGCTTCTTAATGAATGTGGGTCTGATAAATTTCCTTTCAGAGTTACTGTTCTATTCTTTGCTTTCTTCCACCTACTCTGACTATTCTTGGGAGATGGCAAGGGTTTAAGTATTTGGATAAGGCTTACCACACATGTACTCTGCTGTGAATTAATCATGGTATTAGATGGGTAATCTTTCTCAAAGGTATTTCTGGCTATCTGAAATTGAATTTCTATTGATGACAAGGAGAGCAGCCAGACAAGGTGGGCTCGCTTAGGTTTCTGAAAGCCAAATTACAGTGGCCTAGAATCTCTAAGGAAACCAGTTGTGATGGTCTCAGGAGTAAGGAGAAAAGCAGAAGTATCTCCTTCCTGTCCGCACAGAAATATTCATGAAGACATTGAGATTTTGAGGCTGGAGTGAGAGTGCTCTATCAATTAATAAAGAGCATTGGTATCTTGTGACATTAGTGAGTAAAGAATGACATCTCCTTTTGCCTTTATTTCCATCTATTTTAGAACATTCAGGTTATATTCAGCTCAAAATGACACTTGATCTCTGAGAGGGAATTGGGGCAGGGTATCCAAGGGTTTCAGTGTGACTCGCTTCTAATATGAATGCATTTATACCTGAAGCTGACCGACCTACGTACAAATATTGAATATACCTGTTATCTTTCCTTTTTGCAGCACAGAAATGTTCTGTAAGTGCTGATATATAGCACAAGAAGAGGCTGTTCCCTTACTATAGATCTAGCCCAGGCTGGGAAGATCTTAAATGCATAATCCTGTGGGTTTTGGAACAAAACTATTCCATCTGAGATTCTCCGCTTGAAGACTAATGAGGGCATTTGAGGGCTGCTAAATATCTGGGAAGATGGAGCATCCCACATTGCTAACCTCTGGCATCTTTTCTAGCCCTGAAATGAGCTGCTGTTATTATGGAAGAATTACAGTCTGCTCCATTGAGGCAGAGGGAGAATCTCATCGGGACACCATTAGAGCCACAGCCTCACAAATACAATCTGAGAGTCAGCAACCCTGTCTGTGCTCAGTGTGTGCACCTCTCCTGCAGAAGGTTGCCCCTGAAAAAGTGATGCTCAGGCTGTTGTGGTGCATCAGTGGGGATAAAGGAGGGGCTTGGCAGACAAACTCCTGTTCTGAATGACTTTACCTGGAGGTAGTCTTTTCCGCCAGGCTGAGTCTGACATTAAAAATGGAAGAGGCCAGGGACATTTTCCACCCAAAGCTCAATGGAAAGTGGCAGGTGTCAGACTTTTGCATATTTCTTTCTCTTAACTAGCAGGCTTTTGCTGATGGGGACTTGAAGGCTCCAACCTGGAAAAGTTCCAACTGAAATTCCTGCAACTAACTTAAAATCAAGAGTATTTTTAAAAGGCAGAAGGGAGGGGGAAGGACAGAGAGGTTAAAGGTAGAAATGGGGATTCTTCACCTTGGAGAAACAGTGAAAAGGAGCAGTCTCATTTGTACACCGCTAGTAAGCAGAAGATGTTCACTTGTGTGCTGGTTTAGTCATTCAGAATGCTGTGTTTGTGCCAGAAACATGAAGCTCAAACAGGGTTTTCCTTTTGTCATTCAAGTGCAAATGGAGAGACAGGCTCACTGGGCAGGTCCTTTGGCTCACCCCTCCTGGGTTACCAGCTGCACCTTTTTCTGTGTATTAGATTCAAATATGTGTATCCTGTGTGTAAGCTAATTCTAAGTATCATGCTATTTAGTAGTCTATCACCAGATGAGGAACAGATGCTGCAAGAAAGTGCATCCCAAATTTAGGTGACTCATTTCCTGCTCCCAACTGAAACATGACAAATCTGTCTTGTGCAACATTTGTGTCTTTTGTCATGGCAATAAACTTTATGGAACTAATCAACCCTGCGGAATATGAGTTGGATAAGATGCAGTCTTAGGACTTGAGGATTGCGATGAAGATAAAGTGCTTTAATCAGTTACTCTGTGTGATAACTATTCATAATCTTAGGCCACTATGATTGCGACGTGATGCAGCTCAGATTGTGATGGTGTGTCCTAGTGAGGGTGATACTCCTGAGGCAGCAGCACTTTCATCATCCTATCATATCCTATTCCATTATTGCAAGCTTCCTCATGTAGCCTGTCTTGGTTGTGATTGCGGTCATACCCAAGAATATTCTCTCTGCCTACTGGAAGATAAAAGTCTAAATAATAGAACAACTTTGGTTGATCAGAGCCAAGGAGTCCAGAAATGGCAGTGTTCTCTCTGTGATGCTGCTTGGTAATAAAAGCTTAGTGAATGAGTATAAGAAGCAGGCAAGGACAGTATGACCTTCTGTTTGCATCATTCTGATGTTTTACAAGGAGTGATTTGGAAATTCCTTGAGCCAGAGGCTGTAAAATGTTTGATGATTGAGAAAATAAACTATTTTAACTTAATGGAGCTGGGAAAATAGGAAGAAAAAAGCTACTGTTTTCAGCTGGTCTATTCATGACTCAGTACTGTTTCATACAATATATGGCTTAGTGTTTCATCTAACATACCATGTCGTTGCTTCTGCAAAGTTTCAGACAGCATAAATAGTCTAAGGCTTTAAGGTGAGTCACTCTATGCTTAGTTATGCTTATAACTATGCATTTAGACAAGATGGCCTATCAACATCTTGTGTTAAAGGATAAAGTATGTCTGTGCATTACTGCTACTGAATTCCTTAAAACACCTCATGTGTTTTTGTACTTCTTCAATATTTGTATGCTTAAATAGCCTTAGAGACTGTGTGTAATGGCACGCAGATTGCCATGTCTCTGACTCCCTATTAATAGGGAATTGGTCCTTTAATTCTAGTGTATGTAAAAAGTTGAGCTTTGCATGTTCTTTCAGTATGTAGCACTGAATTATTTATGACTGACCTTAAAAAGCAAGGGAAAAACACTCTTAGTTAATGGAGATGCTTTCAAAATGTAAATACCTTTCATAAGTACATTGTGTGTCTGGGATTGAAGACAAAATAATATGTCTGGGAAATGATAAAGGAAAAAGCTCTTTGGAACATAAATTGTAGGAACTTGTGCCCTGCTATCTCTGAGCAGGGGAGTCCTGGGTGGTCTGTCACTTGGAAGGAAGCGAGTTCTGGCATTGTGAAGCATGCAGACGTAGCTTTCCTCTTCTGCTGTATCCCATTATTCATCGTGAGGAGAAAAACCACTTCACAGAAAAATCCATTTCCTGGGAAAAGGGAACATTTGTTCACTGATACTGCTATAGTTACCTGAACAGGGGTATTCCTGGGTTTGCTAACAAATGGAGCAGGCCATGTTCTAACCCTTGTCTGACATTAGAAGAAGTTCAAATAGAAGTGACTTTGGCCTTTCAGGCAAAAGAATGTTGCCATTTGTTTTTGGCACTAACTTTTCTATCCCACATAGTTGGCTGTTTTGGCTCCTTGATTTTCCTGCACTACCACCTTTTGTTTAGCAGGATTTTGATCAATTCACTGAATAACGGAGTTGTTCATCCTCTGGTTTTGCTAAGTTTCTGAAAAGCAATAAGAGAAAATCTTACTTTAGGTAAGACTTTCTCCTCTGCAGACAGTAATGCTTATGATAATATCTTCTCTGTTCATGCAGGTCACTCTTCCTTTCCCTGCTGTGTTTTGTTCAGTCACTTCTAAATGGAGCCTTTGCTGGCACTGAAGTGTTGTCTGTGAGTTGGCCCTTACCTTGCCTCACGTGCACTGCAGCTTCAATGAGTCTTAGTAGGAATGATGACTAGTTAGTGTCTGAAATTGGTGCTATTTCCCACAGCGTATATGGAATCAACTCAGTGTCAAGGACAGCAGTCTGTTTGGATTCTTCCTTTCATCCTCTTTGCAAGAAGCCCTTATTAATTCCCACATGTCCTGTTACTGTGATGTGAAAATCTGTTTCCTCCTTAGACTGTGGGGGACAGCAGTGGGAGGGAAAACTGATGTGGAGCAGCAAGTATTCATCCTCTTTGAGAATCAAAGAGACTAAATGTAAGATGCAGACTCTTTGCACTACCAAGGGTAAGTGTTTTGTCGCTTGTTCTGTTGGCTGATACTCTGAAAGTGGATCTTCATCCAATGGTCTAGTTTGACAGCTAGAGTCCTCAATTTAGCCAATCCTCAGAATAATTTGGCGGCTGATCTGACATCACCTCACTACAGTGGCATGATTGGATGTCTCAAGGGAAGAAAGGGCATTGAAGTATTTATGTAATAGAGAATGAAGACAGGAGATTTAACTTCTGCTGATCAAAAGCATTATGCCAGTCTTGCAATGTGAACTTAAGGCTGGATGTGCACCTCAGCAGTTGGATTCCATGATGCTTGCTGAGTGTTTTGGGCCTGCATGCTCTGGCATGGCTACATGGACCTTTTGGGAAGTGTCCCTTGATGTCTGAATGCAGAAGTTCCTCGTTTTAGTGACACTAACTAGAAACCTGTTAAAAGGAAAAGTATGTTCCAGGCAGATATGCAAGTTGTCACAGAAAATGTTAGATCCTGTGGTTTTTGTAGTGTCTGACCACAAAAATGAAAGAAGTGTTGCTTTTTGAATAATTCACAGATGTGCTCTGTCAGGATTAGTGCCTCTAATGGGGCAGATACCTATTGACATTACTGGCTTTCTGCGTTGGAATCTTGGTTACTGGATGTTAATTTGATAAGCTGTAGGGTCAGAGTGAGGAACAAATTGCAAGAACAATGAAGATGCAGTGTTTTAACACCTCTGCCTTCATCTTCTAAAGGAGCTGGGTTGTTACAGAGGAAGGTAAAAGAGCTGAAATAGCATTTTCTTCCAAAACTTAATTGTTGATTAGATCATAAATTTGAGAACTGCAGTGAAAGCCACTCTTTCATGTGACATGAATTCCATACTGACCAGAATCACCCGAGAACACTGGTGGGTTCCTTGTCTTAGAATTCCCAGTTTTTACATATTAATCTTCTAATTTAGGCCAGAGGTGGAAAGGTCTTCTCCCATTTGGTTCTACTGCTCTGTATTTGCTCAGCTTGGTATGAAGGCAGAATTAGAAGCTGCTGTTATCCAGGTGTATCTGTGTCTCAGCATTAGCTTACTATTACTATGAGTGTGCCTTTGGGTGCCTGATGAGAAAGGACAGGTAATTCTTGGGAGAAGGGCAGTAGTCCCAGATCTCCTACAATAAGCGTTCACTTTCTGACTCTGCTCCAGAAGTTGTGGGTAATGTGGAGCTATTTGTTTCATCTCTCAATGCCTAGCTTCCCCATGTGTGAAAGGAGAACCGTGATTTCATGTTGCTTGCACCATTAGTGTTTACAGAGCAGACAGTTCATAATGGGTATATCAGACATCCCAGACTGGTAAACAATGGGAGGAGGAACAAGAACAAAGAGCTAAAGGTGTCAATAGCCTGCCTTGCCTCCAGCAGGTGGGGGAAGACTTTCATGTGTTTTCTGGTTTTACTGTTTGAAGCATAGGAACTTGACTTTGGTAGGATAAAACTGGATAAATTTGGGGCCTGTTATTTTCATTTCTCTGGCAGGAAGGCACATCTACCTTCTTTCAGAGGGCCTCTCCCATTCATGCGTGTGCACACACAACAGTGTGTGGTATTTGTCTGTAAGTTCCTTCAGTTGGTAAGATGCTTCTGATTGCTGGTAGTTTGGGAATGCAACCTCCTCGTACTTTGTGTTTTGCACAGTGAAGTAGAAAATGTCACCTTGTTTCAGATTCTCCTCTGTCACATTGATTACCAAGATCTTAGAGAAGGGCAGAATGATCTTTAGCAGCAGAAACCCATGATTTTTGCAGCTTTCATGCTCTGCAGGAAACACTAGAAATAGTTCAGCCTGGCTGTCAGTATCCAATGGAGATGGAAATAAGACATTTCCTTATTTTTATTTTGATTAGGGATCTGTGCTTTTCTGCCATATTGTGCCTTTAGTGTAGTATTGATAATGAAATCAATGTGTCAGTTGTACCCTCTGCTCAGACAAGTGAGTTAAGACAAGGACTGATTTTAACAGCTTTGTATCACCTGAAGGTTTTGAAGATGTGAATTGATTCAAAGATGATATCATTATGGCTAGACTGTTCTGGAGTTAAGGTAACACAGGATATGCGTACCTGTAGATCTTCCACTATAGCCAGATGTGCTACTTCATTCCATAGCCTACACTAAGAATGGAATCTTCTCATTTTGATCCTCATCTAGTGGTTTGTAGTAGCTAAAAGTTTTGTTTTCAGTATATATTGTGTGAGTGTTAACATTGTCTTCTTAGCATGTGTTAAACTGCTATGGTGAGAAAGAAAAAAGCCATTAGGTTTTATTACCTATATTAGGAAGTATACATATATCATTGAGCTAAGTGTAAATACAACGCTTCTCATCTACTGCTGGCCACAGCACTTTAACAGGAATTTGGGGCACGTTTATCATCTGAAGGTGGAATAGCAAAAAGTCTGTGTTGTAACTTAGAATAGAAAAAGTGACACGGATGGAAGGTAGTGGTCTGTTCAAATAATATTGAGGCGTGTGTCAAACCCAGTGAAACAAAGTGCTTCTGTTGATGTTATTGATATGAAAATTAGGACTGAAGGAGATGCACAAAAGGCTGAAAGCATTGGCCATGTGTGGTGAATTGCTGGCATTCTTGACATTCCAGTAACAGTAGTACCCTTCCACTGGGCTACATCCAAGGTGAGGAATGTTCCAAGGCTGTCTGGGGATGATTGATGATTCCTGCTCAACCTCCCAGCTTGGCCAGCTACAGGAGTTCCTGGTACCATCAGTGCCGCTCCCACCTTAGCCATGCAAGAGTTCCTGGTACAGTCAGGGGATGCTTAACTGCCCAACTCATTACACAATGCCTAATAGGAATTAGTGAGATCACAGAGTGGCCTGGGAAGGGGAAATGCATCACCACAGCCTGGCAGACACAGGTTTATTAAAACTAGAATCCAAACTAAACATCATAATGAAGTAAGCCTCCATGTCTCATCCTGTCCCTCAGAGGGGGTAGTTGAATGTTGTTTGAGTTACTGCATGTTGACAAGGCTCACTCAAAGCTGTGCATGTTGATAGTAGATGCTCTACAAATGCAAATCAGATACTTTGTCTTATTTCATTATCAGTGTTGACAAAGGGAAAACCTGGCATTAAAAAGCCACTGTGTTTCATGAAAATGAGGCTTCCAACTTGAGCACAAAGCTTGGGGTTCTGTATTTCACTATTGGTTAATGGATTAGGAAAGAATGAATTTCTGAGGTCTTATTCTTTTAGTAACGATGCCACCCAGTGGGCTTGACCGGTAGGAGGGTACCAATTTGGTTGCTTTCTGGGTATTTCCATCTTCTTGCTGCTGTAGTAAGAGAAAGATACTTGATTGATCTTAATTTGTAGTTGCAAAAGCAGCAAGCAGTAAATTGGAACTTCTGGACAACTGTCAAATACATATCAAAGAAATATAGTGCAAGATGCTGTGCTGTCTGCAGATCCAAAGAAAACCCCATAATAAGTCTTTTTGTGGAAGGAGTGGATAGCTGTGTCTTCCTCCTAATGAAAATATCTGTTGTGCTTTCAGACGCAAGGGAGGTAGAGAGAACACTTGGACTCTTTGGCCTGCAGCATCAACAAGAGTAGTTGTCAGTACATGCTGTGATACCTTGTGACAGTGATGGACAGAAGAAAACAGTTCTGTTAATAGCAGAGTACATGGCAGTTAAATGGATTTGCTCCACATAAAAAAGC
>JANRGW010023379.1:0-11237 GCA_024733675.1 Psilopsiagon aymara
GCACAGCTCCATTGCCCTTCTCTGGCCCCGCTCCAGCCCCTCAATGTCTCTCTTGCAGTGAGGGCCCAGAACTGAACACAGGATTCGAGGTGCAGCCTCACCAGTGCCCAGCACAGGGGGCAATCACTGCCCTGGCCCTGCTGACTACACTGTTTCTGGTACAGGCCACGATGCTGGTGGCCTTCAAATCCATTCAAAACCAAACACCACAAATAAGCCACCTCCTTTTCCCCCATCCCAGAAAAACATCAAGCCAAAGCAGCAGTGGCAGTCCACACAGGGGATACTCACTGCATGCTCCGCAGGTGAAGCAGGCATCGTGGTAGAGGTTGCCCATGGCCTGGCAAGCCTGGTTTGCTCCATACACTCCCTTGCTGCACTTCACGCAGGTGCCTGGAAGAGAAAGAGGGAGACAGAGGTCAGCAGAAGGACCTGGTGGGGCAGCTGGGTCACTGATGGATGGCTACATCTGTAATTCAGCATGGTGGCTCAGCAGCTTGGGACCAGAGGGCTCATTGAAGCCACAATATGTAGGTGACATTGGTGTCACCACCCCGAGAGATGCTGTTAAAGAGTGGTCATGACAGTCATGAAGAACAGCCCTGACTGGCCACAGTGATGTCTCCTTCCTTCTCCCGTCCTTCCCTACAACCGTTATACACACTTAATACCACTTAAGGACCCTCCCAAAAGCCTGGCTGGTAGTAAATGGTGCTCAGGGCTGCTCACAAACCAAGTGTTCCCGCTACTTATTGCATAAAATAAGCTTGTTCGTTGCAATCAATACGAGGAAAACACACCACCTAGTCCCTTCAAATCTTCATGATTTCAGACCCCGGTCACATCTACTAAAGGTCCTAAGAACTTCCCAATGAAACAGAGCTGGACTACCCCACACTTGCCTCTCTCCCCTCTGTCAATCACATCTGAACAGATACTGCATGTAGGTGCTACCTACAGACCGTGCATCCCATCCAGATGCCCCTCCTGCAGGACAAGGCAAGAAGGAGGTCAGTTTTGAGGAGGCAATACCTGCTGCTGCTGGCAGCTGAGGGGGTGACTCTCAGGCAGCGCATGGGGCAAAGGAGAGCTACAGGAAGCACACACAGTCAACTTCGGGCTATATGCTGTCACAAGGGCAAGTCCAACCATCACCTACAGACCAGGGTCAGCTCTGGAGCTCCAGAGGAGGGAGAAGATGACCACACTCAGCTGCTCAACTCCTTGCCTTGCCAGCACAGCCAAGCACATTTCCACCAGCACCCACTCTGGTGTGGGGCTCCAACCTGAGTGGCAACAGGGAAGATGCACAGTGGTGGTGGTGGGGAAGGAGCACAGGGAGAAGACTTCAGCACTGCAGGTTCACAAAGGGTGTTGTGTGTTCACCTGGGGCTTCTCAAACCTCACCACATTTCCAGATAACACCTTTGATAACAGTAACAAGTGACAGCTGAGTTTCATGCCTTTGACAGCATCCACTAGCAGGACCTGCTCCCTTCACTTTATAGGGAGAAATGCAGCAAGGCTGCCCAAAACCACTATTAGTGGCCAGGGAGAGAAAGTCCTTGTCCAAGGAGAATGACACATCAAGGCAGTTTACTTACTCCAGGCATTACCCTATGATTTCGACAGACCAGTTTCAAAGCAGCATCACCCTTTAGCTACCTCTAAAAGAGCAACTTCAATCTGTGTTTAAGCAAATAACCCTGGATCTACACAAACGGGGCAGAACAAACAGAAGATGTGCTTCTGCCTTTGGTCTATAACAACCCTGTGGATGTGACTTCATCTCCTGGTCTCTCTTTCCACTGCAGCTCAGTCCCAAGCTCCCCAGATCCTGTAACTCCCTGGGGCACGGACTGTTGGTCACATCTCGCTCCTTCTGGCCCAGGAAGAGGTACAGCATCATCTTGCTGGAGATCCTTAGTCATGCTGTGGTTAGCAAAACTTCACTTCTCTCAGGGCACCACAAGCTCTGGAGTAATTGGAAAGGACTGGTCAAAGTTAGGAAGAAACCCAACCATGGACTTATGACAGCACTCAAAAGTAACTCCCAACTCCAGCAGCACCACGCTGGCACTCTCAGGGTGCTGAACAAACTCTTCGTGCAACTTCTAGCTATGGCCATCAGTTTTCGCATTACAGGGATAAAACCACTTGGGAGCCCTTTGCAATCGCACACACAGAGCTGCTGAAAAGCAGATACTTCATATCCCAGAGCAGACCTGGCTTTCTGTGCTGCAGCTGCCTGCGTGCACTCAACCAGCGTGCTGAAAGCTATCCTAGCGCTGCTCCAAGCCCCACTGCACTCAGAGACACAGTCCCAACTGACACAGACCTGGAGAGAAGGCCACAGAGAGTAATGAGTTACTATGCTTTGTCCAAACCTGACCTGAACTGAAATGCCAGCTTGGCTGTGAGCCCACCCAGCAGCAGACTGGCACCAAGCTGGTGAAACTCGCTGGTTCTTTCTGAATCAAGCAGATTTATCTCATTTACTGAAAGAAACATCTTAAGCAGGCAAAAGATAAATCATGCAGGCATTATAAAAAATACCAAAAGAGACAAGAGAAAATAGAGATGATAAAATGCGGCTTTTCAAATGGATGTGCTGTCCCAGGAGTGCATGCATTCAGCAGCAGCCTGAACTGCTGCACAGTCATCTTACACAAGAGCTAATGGCTACCCTGCAAAATTCCCTCTTGACTACAGCAATGCCAAGCAGAAAGTTTGGAGAGCAGGAAACCTGCCAATTTAGCTGCTCAAACCCTTCTTTCCATGACATTCACTCAGCTTTCTGCAGAACCAATGGATTTACTGCACTATAAGCGTTGCATTTTCCCCCTCTCTGTGCCAAGGAGCAGCTGCTCCAGAAAAAGTCACCAGCATGATCCGATTCCTCCTTTCCAGAAAGCAGCCAGGTGACACTCTATGGATGAGCACCATGAAGCAGGAGGCTGAAGGCAGCAGCTGAGGACAGGCTAAGCGCACGTTAAGGAAGCTGGCAGGCATCTAAAGCTACTATACAAATACCTTAATGCAAATTCCATGGAAGGCAGAAATTGCCTCTGCTGCCTCCTGTCCATCCTGTTTAAGCTTTGGAGCATAGGCACTACCCTTGTGGTTTTCCCAACAGGACAGATAATATCCTGGCCACATCCTGCAGGAGCTGCCTGGGGTCCTGCATCCATACTCAAACCCTCCTCCATCTCTTGCCCCTGGATCATCCCAACCATCCTTCCTCCTTGCTTTCACTACATGCCCCATCTCATTCCCCGATGGAACCTTCCATCCACCTATTTAAATATTTATTTCAGCCTTTAAAACATGGAAAATAAAGTCACGGAATGAAAGGGCTTTTAAAATAAATCGACAGTGCTGTCTATAAAATCTGTAATGTACTGAATTTCACAACCATGTCATAACCAGCATTAGTATAAATATTTATAGATGTCCTGTGGCAAGGCTGACAACTGAAGAATAGCATTACGGCAAATCTGCGTACAGTTTATCTTTACACTTGTATCTACTAAATCTTACTTGAAAGCCAATTAAATCTCAAGAGCAACTGGAGTTATTCTAGAAATGAGACTTTGCTTCCTCAAAATATAACATTCTCAAGTATTTGAAGGAACACGCTTGAGCCTTTGTCTCTGATGCTCAGCACACCTGACTTGAAAAGGGAAAAAGAGGTGGGGTTTATTGATTTTTCCTTCCCACTTTTTTTGTACTTCATCTCCCATTTGCTCCCTGCTGCCACAATGACCCTGTTCTTCCAGCTTAGGCCATGCAAGGGAAAAGCTATACCTGCTGCTGAAAGTGGACGGTGAACACGCGTGTGAAGCCAGGGCGATGGAAGGCAGCGCAGTGCAGGCCACATCCAGCCCCATCCTGTTGCAAAATAGGCTCCATGCCCTGCTCCAGTGATTTCCTGACAGAGTGCTGAGCGTGCTTTCTGCTAGCCAGGGAAGAGAGTTAAAACACTGGCCAGCAGCAGCCGGCCAGCCCCACACGCCGCTTACAACAGTCAGCAGCTCTGTGTGATTTTCTTGGCATAGAGAAGCTTTTAGCAACAGCTCCTGTCCTCAGTTGGAAGCAGAGGGATCCCAAGAGCCATAGTTTATGCAAGCAGTGACCTGAGCACATATCTCCTCTGAAATGACAGCTTGGAACCTCAGACAATGTTATTAAGGCATTATTAAGGAGAAATAAAAGGTTTCTTTTAGCCACCAGGATGACAAGCCTGAAACACATGTGCGGCACAGGTAAATTCAAGCTTGAGCACACCGGCAGAACGGGAGCCAGATCTGGAAAGGGAAAGAGATGGAAATTGCTGATTTCGGCTCAATTTCTGCTGGCAGGGCAGCCGGGCCCCGCACAACAAAGGAATCTCTGTTCCCTTCTGCATCATGCGGCAAGTAACTGCCTGCGCTGCAGCTGAGTGCCTGAACAAAGGGACCTTTGGGGCAGAGCAGGGACCAAACACATGCCCTGGAAGCCACTTTCCAGTGCCTGATGTATTCTGTCTTGGCACTGCAAACCAGGAGGAGGACTACCACTGAGAAAAGCCTCAGCAGACCTCAAGGGCTGTCAGAAATGAAAGTGAACCCAGTGCTCAGCCTCAGATCTCAGTGCCACCCTTTAAGTTCAACAAGTGCATTCCCAGTTACTGCCCAATTCAAAGCCTTTCCTCTAAGCATTGCTATTTCATTCTCACCAAAAAGAGCTCAGTTAGTTACTACTAACTTTTCAGAAGTATCCCCTTTCTCAGCAACATCCAGGAGAGCCAAGTTTTGCTACACATGCTCTGGTTGGGTTCGCTCCAACTGCTGCTTAATTTTGGAGGGTCACACACGACCGTGTGCTGCTTCAGTGGTGAGATCTCCTTGCCATGTCAGTAGAGCCCCAGATAAGAGGAACGCAGCAGCAGGACCATCCTGGTGGTGTGGCTCTGCACATGTAGCTAAAGCAGAAACAGCACCTGGAGGGGTAAGTCTGTCCTACCCTTTCAACTTAATCTATACAAGTAGCACTTCCACGACTAGCCTGACTCTTCTCCATCACACACCAACTGTTTTTTGCCCCCTCCTTACAGGAGACTGGATTTATAGCAAAGCATGCACAGCTGCACTTGGAAGAAACCCCAGAGCCTTTGCACATCCATACCTCTGGTATCATCCTTCCCATCTGCCCAGCCACACATGTGGCTAATCCAGAAGCAGACCCTGATGCCTCCTGGTAGTCCCTCGTGAGGACCCTTTTGAAGACACAGCTTCTGCAACCCACCTAATTATTCCAGGAGAACCAAGCCCTGCACTTGTACTCACATTTTCCAAAAACTGCTGAGAAAAGCCTTCACCCTGTCATACCCAATATGATGCTCAGTTCTTTGGGTTTTACTTCAGACCTTCTCCAGATTCTGATGCCACCTCCCCATGGCTCACCTGAAGTCAGTCATTTTTACATACAATTCTATATCAGACACATTATGTGCCTTACCCACTACTGTGCTGTTACCCACTACCGTGCAATCGCTCTTGCTGGAGAGCTGATTTCAAGGAGATGTGGAGGCCCACATGAGGTTCAGTGCCTGGGAAACCTGGCAGTTTGGTGCCATTCACCACTGGGTGACTGGGTTGTCACTCAATGGTAGCGAAGATGCGCAGGTACTTCCTGCACAAAGAACCACAGGGCTGGTAAATGCAGTTTTTCTGTACCATTTTTGCATGCCATGATCTTGACCCCCTGACTTTGCTGCAGACCAAGTACACACTGCCAGCAAAGTATAAAAATGCCATCAAACTCATGTCAGTGACATTTTAAGTACCCTATAGCAATGTCAGAGATAAAATTAACTTCAGCGCCACATGAATGAGGCTCCTATTCCTTTCAGTCCCCACTGCCACAATATCCTGGTTGAAAGACCTATTGCTCCTCTGCCTCAGCTCCTTCCTTCTTCTTTCCTTTTGGTAGATTTTTCCTTAGCTTGCAAGCTCAGCTGAGGTCCCCAGAGGAGGGAGGAGAAGCACACACTGCTGTAATCCTGAAGAGCCGTATCCCTGGCAAATACGTATTTGTTTAGTTCCTAGCAGTGAGATAAGCTTTGCAATCTGCATACACCCACCAGTCCACATGCTGTGATCCTTCCAGCTTTCCTCGTTCCACCCAGGACCCACCTCATCCTGCCTCCCCCTCCTCTGTGCTGCAGGCAGGCATCATCTTTTTACAAGGGCGTGTAGTGACAGGACAAGGGGGAATGGCTTTAACCTGACAGAAGGGAAATTGAGGTTAGATATAAGGAAGAAGTTCTTTCTGTGGGGGTGCTGAGGCGCTGGCACAGGGTGCCCAGAGAAGCTGTGGCTGCTCCATCCAGTGTTCAAGGCCAGGAGCAACCCGGTTTAGTGGAAGGTGCCCCTGCCCATGGCACTGGGTTGGAACTGGATGATCCAACCTAAACCATTCTATGATTTTCTTCTAGCCTAGGAGCAGGCAGTGATGGATGCCTCTGCTCATTCCCAGTGGAAACATCATTATCATCATCCACATACAAAACAAACCTCAGAAGAACTTTCATTTTAACCAGAAATTCTCCACCCAGCAGCCCTGGAGTTACCCTTGATACCACCAAAGCATCATGGTGTACCATCAGCAGCACGGTTCAGGAAAGTCCACAACTGTGTACAGCCTTAAACAAGTTGTGGTTTTGGCCGTGGTAAAACACTAACTTCACTGTAGACAAGACTTCAAAAGAGCACTGCTGGCCTTCAAGCTCATCACACCAATTCAGAGGTGCTAGGGTTCCAGGCCTCCACAGGCTTCAGCCATCCAGCTATTGCTCTGCTTCTGCCAAGGGGAAAAGAAAACTGCAGACTTCACTTGACTGCTGGGAAGCATCCCAATATTTCATTGCAAAACAAGATGCCTGGGGCCCTCCTAAAATACCTGCAACTTACCAGCTCTGCTTTAAATAAGAAGGAAGCCAGAACTTGATCAACACCTAACGGATATTTACAGCAAGAAAACTACCTAAAGAATTGCTTTTTGAAAAAAGCTCTAGGTAAGGGTGTAGACAGTCCTCATCAGATGGAGATTTCATCTAGCTCTGTGAAATAAGCACACATAAAGCCACGATGTTATGTGTCACATCTCTAAGAACACCCATCCGTGCCTGCAGACCAAGGAGCTGCATGCTTAGCTAAAACAAGGGTAAAACCTCCCTGCAGACCCTGCTGCCTCTCAGCCAGGACTCTTCCCTACCAAGAAAGTCACCTCAAGGTAGCTCCTCGGTTTCTCTGTGCACCAGCCCAGGTCTTACCTGGAAATTCATCCAGCACCAGTCCTCGCTACAGCGTCACCTCACCAAACCTGAAACATGGTGCTAGTAGAGGAGCTGCAACTCCCCCAACTCCTCCTACTTAATTGATCTTCCCATTCAGCAAGTTAGATGAAGGCTGGTGTACCCAAAGGAACATCTGTGGGATTCAGGTGCCTCACGGCTGGATGGCCCCTGGAAATGGTACACCAAAAACCAGAACAGAACCTAAGCTGGCTTCCAGCAACACCTCTGAGGGATGGGAGGCCCCTTCTCTGCTGAATGGGAACCAGCCTCTCTAGGGAGCAATTTCAGGACTTCCCCCCACCAAGTTGAAGTCCTGGGTGATACCTGAGACTGCCTATGTCCTCCTTGACAGCCCACATAAATCAAGTCAGCACTTCAAAAGCACTCTTGGAGAATCCAGATGCCCCAGGGACATGTGCAGCACATGCTGCTCACACAGGCCATTATTAAAAAGGCAGAAAAATGAAAACTCTTGGCTTTGTTTGCTTCTTTCCTTGTTATACATACTTGGAGCACACCAAAGTATTCTGTACAGCAAGCTGGTGCTGGCAGATAACCAGGCTGTTACTTCTAAGCAGAGCATCCTACCTACATTATGTCTAGTTCCTAGCTTACCCTTTCCAAGGTTTTCCTCCACAAACACTCATTTTCACCCAGTGAAGGAAAAACAAGACAGACTGAAGAACATATCTTCAAAAAAATCCCTTTGTTACAAAAGCAACACCCAAAATTATGCGAGATGTAAGCATTTTAGATAAAACACTTTGGTCATTCACACTTCAGTCCTGGTTTCATTTCCTGTCTCAGTACTGCAGAGCTGTTACATTAAACTTCCCTTCACGGGGGGGGGAAAGCCTGAAACAAAACAAACTGTTGATGCTTTTTATCACTATCATACAGAAGTATTATTTACTATCCTAAAGGCTGGCAGCTTGAGGGCATGGTATAGCAAAGAGATTCAGAACACCAGCTGGGCTCTTTATCCCTCCAAAGGAAGTAGGGCGACTATGAATAAATGAAAATGAACGTGAGAAAGGGGAATGAGGGCCAGCATTGAAGTACCTTGGTACTTGCCCTTTCCTGCTCCTTGCTCCTCTACAGGGCAGATCTGCCGAGCCTTCCCCCACAGAGCTGAGGCTCCGAACAGCTTTTTGCATTGTTCTGGTTTTCCCCTCCTCCTTCCCAGATTTCTCAGCCACTGCACCCTGGTGTAAAACCTCCCGCCAGGAGGATGCCAAAGGAATTCCGCAGGGCTCAGGCAGCCTCCATTCCCCCCCCTGCCCGGGGCTCACCTATAACTCAGCTGCCTGACCAGCAGGACTCTCCGTGCTGTGCTGCCAGAATCACTCCTGCTCACTACACATTTCCTGCAGGACAAAAGCCTCCCCCTGCCGCTGTATTCCCATTTTTGAGCGCTGCCGCCCGCGAGACTGTTGTTCCAACCCCATCTTTCTTATCAGTTGCTTGTCACAGCCCTCAGCAACCCCCCAGACGAGCCTCATTCAAACCGCGTGCTGCCCGCGCGGGGCGGAAAGCGCTAAAACACGTTTCCAGCCGCTAACGCTCCGAGCGCAGCAACTCGACACATCACTTTCCTGCGACAGAAGGCAGACGTGTCTGCCCTGCCACAAGGCTGGAGCCAGACTGACACCAAGGTAAACAACCCCGGCACAGCCCTCTGAGCGCAAGTACCACTGCCCGATGCCAAAAAACACATTTTGCCACGCAGTTTGCAACAGAGCACTCCATGGTCCCTCCAGCTACGTCCCCGAAGCCCAGTGTGAAGCCTATGGCTGCTCCTGTGTGCAGAGAACACTGCTAAGCCACCCACCGACCCCACCGGGCAGGACCCCGTGCAACCCCTCCCTCTGCACCAGGTCGAAGAGTTCAATCCAGCCCTGCCTCTACTTCTCTAACCGCGGGTCTAAAATCAGGAGGAAAATCCATACACTAAGACCTGCTCCTGTTGTTCCTTAACTGCGGAGTTTGCAGCCTTCCCAGAAACTTCGTCTTTCCTCCTCCCCAAAGTCAAACTATCTCATCTGCTATGAAACTGCAAAGTGATGAGGCAGGGAGAGGAAACACTTGATTTGCCCCTAACCTTCTGCCATCCTGGGACAGCAAATAGGTTTAATCTAGCAGGATATTTGATATTCCCATTGGGAGATGCTTGTATGCAAGTGGTCCCTTTTCACTGCCAAGCACCAGTGATAACCTCTGCGGGAGACATGGACTGCTTGAGATATAGGGAGGTCTGTGCCTGTTCATCTGCTGTCTTCAGGATGCACTGATCCTTCCACAGCTGTTGGGAACCAGCACCTGAGGCTGGTGGGGAAATCCTGTCAAGTCTGGGAAACCACCACCCTTCCCATCCCCAAACAACTCCTCTTCAAGAGATCCTGCAAGCACACCCAGCCATGGCCACCTCCGTGGGGCCCTACCACTAAGCCTTCCCTGAGCTCTGTGCCCTTCCCCTGCAAGAACCAAAGGGCTCTTCAAAAGATGCTGTCCTCCCCAAAGCTGCTAAACTATGTCGGTTTAAAAATTTCAGAGGAAGGCTTGAAGAAAAAGGTGTCACAGGAGGAAGAGCCTCCTGTCCCTGTGATAAATAAAAGTTAAATAACACCCCATGCCCCCAGGCAACTGAGAAAGCATAGCCAAGAGGGCATACAAACACAGCCCTGCAGGTGTGAACCCTGCAGTGACACCAAGAAAGGAACCCTTTTCACACCGCATGGCAGGCTGTCTCCTTACCAAAGTAATCAGCCTTCGGCCGAGCATCCATCTCCTGCTCTAGGCGCTGGGTCAGCGCCTCCAGCTTCAGCTCAGCCGCCGATGGTCCTTGCTCCGGCTGTGGAAGGAGGGTCTGGCAGGGCAGCTTCACCTTGGCCGTGCTGGAGCCCTCGGGGTGCCCGGTGTCCGACCGGGGGCCGCTCACACCCTCGGAGAAAAGCGGCTGTGGAGCATCGGAAGCCATCACCCCACGTGAGGACAGGCGTGAGGAGCCCGGCTCGGGGCCTGCGCTGCTGCCGTTGGCCCGGTGATTCTGACCGTGGGCCACCAAGTGTCCGGCTGGGCTGGCGTAAGCTGCGGTGTGCTGGTAGTCCACGCTGGGGGCGGCGGGCGCGGAGCCGGTGGGGAAGGACAGAGGGACGCCCTGGTACCATAGGTGGCTGCTGTCCCCTCCGGCTCTGGGGGCCGAGAAGGAGGAGGACCTCTGCTGCGGCAGTGTCCCCGGTACCCCATCCTCTGTCCCTGCCGAGGATGCCGGGGGGGTGCGGGCATGCGAGGAGGAGGATCTCTGCCCGGCTGGCGCCGGCTCATGGCCCTTGCTGCCATTCTCCTGCCCACCACGGCAGGGCTGAGGGTCACCGGGGGTCCCAGCCTGCTGCTCCCTGTGCCCCACAGCGGGTCTGGGAATCCTGCTGGGCTCCGCTTCCCATCCCCAGCGCCCAGCCTGGCTGCCCGGGGCCTCACCTCCATCGTACGGCCTCATGCGCGACCCCTCAGCAGCTGCCGGTGGTGGCTTGGACCCCCGCGCCACAGGCAGGCAGGGCCGGGGTGGGTTGAAAGCAGCCCCTCCGTTCAATGCGGCCATCAGCATCTCCTCCTGCTGCTGCTGCTGCTGTTGGAGGTGGATCTTGGCCATTTTGGTGGCGAACACCCGCCGGGTCTCCTCAAACTCGGGGTTGTTGCCGGCACCTTTGTCCACGCGAAAGAGACCATCCTTGGAGGCCTCGTACATGTTGAGGTCCTCGATGAACTTGCTGGCTTCCAGACCTAGATCGTCGTACTTAGCCATGATTTAGACCGGCTTTTAGCGGGTTCAAACCCGCCTGCCTCCTCCTCCTCTTCCTCCTTCCCGACGGGACCACAACGTTGCTCCCGCCGCCTCACG
>JANRGW010023383.1:5710-23307 GCA_024733675.1 Psilopsiagon aymara
GGGCGCTCTCTGCACCCCGAGCTCTGCACCGCATCCTCCCCTCTCATCGGCTCTGTTTGGGTGCCTGCGCTGACCACTGCCGGGGCAGCCAGAGCGGAGCTCCCAGACGGGGCCCTGCTCACACTGCGAGTGCTCACCATCCTGCACTCCTGCCCGTCCTGCCTTCCCACCTTGTTCACCGTGTTCTCAGGTGCAGGTTTTTAATCAGTTTGGTCTGGTGCCGCCTCTCCTGGCACCCCTCCCTGTTAGTCAGCTGCTTGCGTCCGCTGAGTTGCCGGGCCCTGGGCAAGCCTTGTCAGGACTTGAGGCTCCCTCGGTGCCTGTTGCTGCTCTGAGTTGAAGATTCTGGAAACTGAGCCTCCCCCCGGTCAGGCGCTGCCAGCGTCCCCTCTCGATACACTCTCCTAAGTTATTCCAGAAAGGTTAGGGAAAGTGAAGAAAGTGTGTCCATTAAGATGGACATGTTGCTGCTAGACTTCAGAAGAATTTAGATCTAGCAGTGGTTTTGGCTGTCATTTACATTACTGAAACTTTTTGGGGGATGTCCTCACAATCTCAGTAAGTTATTCTTAGCCAACTTCTTAGTCTCTTTTGACATACTTTGAAGATATGGGCAGGGGTTTCCTCCCTAATTTCAGGAATGAAAATCAATCTCTCCAGAATGAGCCTGAAGCACTCCAGTTTAATAAATATTGCCATCTGAAGCTCTAGAAAATTTGACAATCAGATTTAAGATCCACTGTATTTTGCTCATCTGATTGTACAATTCATAAGAGAATGATAAAGCAGTATTAGTTGGTTTTTTTTTTATGATCCTTTCCAAATAGAAATTTGTGCCAAATCTGTATAACATCTTAAATTAGGATGTCAGGCATAGCATTGCTCTAAGTCAGCTTGAGCATGTTCCATCTTTTCCCTCAGTGGAGGGAGCCTGGGTTCCTAACCCTGGCACCATGAGTGAACTTAAGCATCATCTCTCCTCCTGTTTCCTTGATTACTTTGAAAGATAATTGATTTTAAAGGAAGATTTTAATGGAAGATTTTTTAATGCTGTCAAATTTGGAAAGGAGCTTAGCTGCCTATTAAATTGATAAGAAATATAACCCTCAGAACAATTCCAAACCACACTGGTTTTGCTTCTCTATGCACAGAATAATTTACCTTCTCCTCTTGGGAAGGCAAGAAATCAGGCAGATTGATAGGCAAAACAGGTTTCCTGGCTGATTGTTAAAGATGTTTCTTTGATTTGTGTAGAACAGCATGGAGCCAACACAAGGTAAGTAATGCAACAATACAGAAGAAGGAAAAGGCAGCTTCAAGGCGCTCGAAAACCTAACTTTGGAATTCTCACAGGATTGCTCTCAGTGGATATTCACACTACATTTTAATTTCCTTAAAACTTTTTTATCATTGGAAGCAAAAGGGGAACAAAGAGAAAGGCATCAACAAACCTAGTCAGGCCTAAATTACAGAATAGTCCTGGCATTTGTTTTTCACACCTGGAGTGTTTTTATCTGAAAATAATGGTGGTTTCTTTTGATTTGATAGCTAATTGTCTCACAGAAAGGTACAATAGCATAGCGTCTCAGGACAGATTAGATGTTTAGCCTGAGCTAGACAGCCAAGCTCCCTCTATAGCCAGCTGTGGGAATTTTGTACCTCTGGAGGGCAATTCATCCCATTTTATGACGGGTATTTAAGAGGGAGATCTACAGAAAGTGATTAATCTTAGCTAAATCTCTTCATTAACTATAGAGAGTCCAAGGAAATAGCTTAAAATAGGCACTTAACTCCAAAACAGCTAAAGGTAGACGTGAGCCCCACCCCTTGTTACTATCCATTATATTCCCTCATCATTCAGAAAGATAATGTTCAGTTGCAGATAAGGATTTGCTGGTGACTAGACTGGCCTTTGTATGGCATCCTTCCCACCAAACTCATCTACATCAAGGACCTGGCCTGCTGAACTCACTAGGACTTTTCAATTCATTTAATTATTACAGAGTTCTCAGCTCTTACGAAGTTGTAGATACAGGGTTTTCTAGTCAAATCCTAGTGTCAGGAATAGATTTTGCCTTACAAGTTCCACACTTCTTTTGGGTGTTCTCGGTCTTCTCACCTTTTAGTCAATATCCATATTAAAAAGCCTTTCTTTACACTGTTCAGGAAGGTAATATTCAGCATGAGTGCAAAATTCAGGTTCCCTTTTCAGTGAACGAGGACATAGGAACTACTTTAAAAAATGGTACAGGTAACAGAGTGCTGTGAACTGCTTAGACTGAAAAATTCTGAATTGTTTTTCTTGCCATGTCTAACCAAAATCTTAGTCAACACAGAATGTGTACCAATAACAAAGTCTGAAATGGAAACAAATGAAAACACAGAAAGAATTATAGCCCAACTGCCTTAGTTTCAGCTGCCATTTACTTATGAGCAATTGGATCTTATTATTTCTGCTAAATTTGTATTTTGCTGTGTCCAGGAAAACAAGACAAAACAGATCTCTATTCCTGAATTTGAGACAGCTGGGCTCATTGAAGGTGTTTCTGAGTTCCCACCAAATAGGAATACTAGTTCACATAGAAGCTGCTTTGCTTGTTAGAAAATTAGGAGCCAAGCATTCATTTCCTGAAGAGAGAAGGGAAATAAGCTTTGTATAATTACTTACGAATGTGGAGTTATCATTTTGCTGTAAAGCCAAATTGGAAATTAATTTCTTGCCATGAAAATCAATTTGTTCACTGGAATGATCTCCAAATTTTTGTTAGACTCACAGGCACTTGAGATGTGAGTCTTTCATTTCTTCAAGGAGTGCTTAAGCAACCATTATGCTGAATGTACTGAGAATAGTATGCTCATAAAATTATGCAATAATTTCAGCCTAAAATTACCTCAGAGGTCATCATCTGTTGTGATACTCACTCAGAGGGGTGTGGAAGAGTCATCTTCAAAGTTAGAGCTTAGGCAGGTTTTGAGTATCAGGTCATATTTTTCTTTTTAATGTTACTGCAAGGACAATGCAAGAAACCATTCCAAACCCATGCTTAAAGTAAGGTGAAAAAATTTTGCTGCCCTCCATTATCTGCTAAGCCAGTCATTTTGTCAAAAAGGTAATCTAGTTCATTAGGCACAGTTTCCCATGGTAAGTCCATGCTGTTTCACACTCTTATCCTTTCCAAACCTGAAGGCTCGAAGAAGTTTTGATTCACAGTCTTCCTAGTGTTACACTAAAAATCTTGTTATGGCCAAAATGGAGCACACCTAGGAAGTTTAGCTATTAATTATTGTTAGTTATTGTGCTGTTATTAGCTATTCTTAGTTTAAATCAAGCCCAGTCTCATCAAAATACAACAGTTACCATTATTCCAAAGAGATTGATAGTAAAATTTCCATTCAATAGTTCAGTTAAGACTGACACAGACAAACTACAGTTTCTAGCTCTTCTCAGTTTACACACAGATATTCTTGTAAAATCAACCAATTTAGTTTTCCTGAATAATAGGAGTTCAAGGCATTACCAGATAATCAAGTTTCTAACTCAGAGGAATGTAACAATGACTTTGATTACAATTCTCTTCATTTCTGGGTTTCTTGGGGATGTTTTTATAAGCTTTCTAATATTTTTCTTCTTGCTGTTTCTTCACTAATTCCTGCCAAACTTAAATCACCTTAAATTAATTATTAGCAGAAGTTATTCATTAACTTATTATTGAAATATTAATGTCTGTTACTCAGTAATCTTCAGAGGCACAGCAGAAATCATATGTACTGGGCTACACCGAGGAACATAAGTAGGCTGGCAAGCTCATATTTTAAGATAAGCATGACAGTCCTCACATGTTATATAGTTCTTATTTTCTCTAGTAAGAATGTTTCCCTTTGTATAAATAATATTCATTAGTACAGGAGATGGAACTTTCTGGTCCATATTCCATGTTAGATAATGGAGGTGCTATGAATTATCAAACTTGCTTTATGTACTTAATGAACATAATCTTAAGGAACAGGATTAGAAATAAGTTGTGGAGAAATATTGCTCTCTTTGTTTTGCCATCAGGGACTTTAAAACCCAATTTTTAAGGGAAGTTCTCAAATTGAGTAGAAAATCTGACAGAGGCAATAAATAAACTATAGTTCCCTGAGTGCTACTTCAGGAACTTAATTACAAAACTTTGAGTTTTTTCGAAACTGATAGTAAAAAAATTTAATACTTTTCTAAGATTTTTATACATCCAAGTCTGTCACAAATTATTTTTCCCTACTTATGTATATTTTCAAGGTGGGTTGGTTTGTTTTTGTTTTGTTTTGTTTTTCCCCCTGCTTTTTTATTGCTATTTGTTTCATTCAGCCCAGATTCTTTTCTCTGTTCCTTCTTGTGGTCATTGTTATTCCACTGAAATAGAATTTATTCCTCCTTGTACTAGTCAGATCCTTCATTATAAAGTTTCTCTCTTCTTCACTTTTGAAAGATTTGCTGTTTTCAGTGTTTGAGTATTGTTATGTGTTTAGAAAAACCATCTGAATCTTCTCACATTAGGCCATAAATGCAGTGAAAGCAAAACCACGAAACAGTTTGTTTAAAGTGCTGGTGAAGAGATAGTTGGGCAGAATGTATTCTTAAGAAGAACACATATTGTTTTCCATTTCACGTAGCACAATCCTGAATGTGTTTATTTTTAGGAAAAAGCTATGGATATGTAAACTTATTTTTGGTGTCCACTGTTATCTAGAGTTGCATGCGTTAGATCCATCCCTATTATAGATACCTATCTGTCCCGACAGATTCTACAACTGCTCTGGATAGGTGAACATAGGAAAACCCCTCTTTTACCCTTCCTTTATTTGTGTCATGCATATTTTGAGAAACTTAACTGAAGTAAGCATCAAGTCAGATCATTTGTATATATGTCCAAGCTTAGGATGTTTCTTTGAATCTGATATAAAGCCCTTTATAGTACAACACTGTGCAGAAAATCTCATGATCACCCAAGGTGTTATTATTTCAGCAGTTAATTAGGGCTCCCTGGAAAGCAACTTTTTCATTCTATGCAAAAGAAGATTGTTTCCAAATTAGGGTTTGTGAGGTTTTTGCAGAAGCAAAATTTAATCTCTTTGATTTCTAAGTATCTAGGTGGAAAAAAAAACCCATTGAGTTCAACTGCCAATAGCCTTTTTTCTGTCTTCCCTCTGCATATCCTGACATCTGAGCTAATAGCTAGGTCAGCATGACTCTCTAAGACCACAGTGTAATCCTGAACTTAGGGAAATGCCTTTTTTTTTTTTTTTAAATAATTGTTTTCACACACACAAGCCTAGTTTTGATAAATGCATGAGTATCTTTGATATTTCTGTCTAGCTCAATCTGCAGATCTCTATACTAAGCAGGATGAATCTCAGCAGCATGCATTTTCTCCTACACTGAATTTAGGGTTTGCATGCTTTATTTGGTGAGGATGGATCACAAATGGCTAATTTGTCATGGCAGACTCTGAAGCAATGGTCAAAAAGCTTACCTACCATTTAGGTTCTTGTAAATGTTTTTACTTAGACTTAACAGTACATGAAAATTGGTGTACAAAGACAAGCAGAAAAGTAGGTATAATTTCAGATTTCTCTCAAAAGCTGGTTGACATTCTTGGTTATCAATCAAGACTGAAGTAGCACAGAAGGAATTACAGAAGGAATTAACTTCATTGCTTCCTGAAATTCACCTTCACCCACCAAAAAGACACCCCAAGACAACAACAAAACAAAAAAAAAACCAAACCAAACCAAACCAAACCAAACCAAACCAACAAAACAAAACAAAACAAAAAAAAAAAAAAAAAAAAAAAACCAACAAAAAGTAACAATGATCAATTGCCCCAGAAATTATTCAAATAGTTCTAAATAAATTTGATGTAGGTTAGCTTTCATTATAAGCACTGACTGGGATCAATTTTCCAAACTAGTTACTGCATTCAAAATGCTATTCAAGCTACAGAAAACTGCATCAGTTCTGAAAAAAAGGAAATAAATATAAAGCAATTGTATGTTACTCTAATGAGACCTGTTGTCCTCATTAACATTCTTGTGAGGCATGGTATAAAACAAACTGAGCAAGCCTGTTCTGTGCAAACTAACTACGATCTGCCATCTTGCTTTAAGTCTTTGTACTGTTCTCCATCTTCCCTAGTAGTTTTACCTGATTTTATGTTGTGTGTGTAGCTAAATGGTAACATCAAATGCAATGCCATGGCATTTTGTCTGCCCATTACATTACGAATAATTATATGCTAATATTAACCTAGGTATTCAGATTCATCACACAGCTAAACAAGGGTCTTCTTCCAAGGTATCTCTCCTAAAACCCGTACAGCTATTTTCCATATACCTTCCTTCAGAATTATCTAGTTAAGTATATGAGTGTGTTACTGTATTATTGTTTCAAATATTATAATCAAAACTAAAATTAAAAAAAAAAAAAAAAGAAAAAACAAAAACTGTAGGTTCACTAAAATTCTTCAACAGGATCCAAGAGTACTGACAAATTCTTTAATTATAAGGAGAATGGTCATCCTGCTATAGGGAACAGCCAGATTCTCCATCTCAGAAGGAAATTACTATGGAATTACACTGATTTAAATCCCAGACCAAGCTATCTTCTTCTGAATCCTCATTATTTGCAGACTGGATTGTTATTGGAGTCATAACAAATATTAAGCCATTGTTTCCTCTTAAATAAACAACAATAACAACCCAATTCATTGTAACTCATATCGTCCTCTGAAAAGGTACAGAAAAATTTTCTTCATTGAGGGCTTTATATTTTGAGCATCTTGCACAGCCACTGTCTGCACAGTGCAGCCTTAAAAAAATCATTAATGTAAATTCTAGAATTGTTTTGCTCTTTTCAGCATTATTGTTATTATTATATCTGTTTTGTAGATGGAGAAACAAAGCAGAGGTAAACAAAGTGAAATTAGGTGAAACATGGTGAGTCACAGCCAAAGCTAAACCACAGTTACAAGCCCTCTAACATCAAGTCATCTGACTCATGATTTCTCCTTTCTTGCAGCTTCCACCTGTGGATATAGTGTCATGCAACAAATTAAGGAGGAATAACAGAGGAATAGAACAAGTCAATGGATTTTTATTTAAGAGGTTTTTCTACTATCTCTTTTGACCTTTTAGGGAGGACAGCATTCACAAATCTCAAAATTACTGTGACGTATGAAATAGAACAACAGAATTTGAGAGCTGGTGAATATCCATTTGGCACTTCGATAGACGTAATATTACTACCAGAGCAAAAAGAACCTCAGGGACTTCATCTTGCTTTCACTTATGTCAGTAAATCTAGACTGACTTCACTGCAACTGCTGCAGTCAATAGTTATTCCTGATTTATACTTATGAAGCAGAGAGAAAATCGGGCTTTAATTGATCAGCAAAACCTGTCTCAGAGTAGATTTTTCTCCAGTAGTCATCTTACTGTAGTAATTTCAAGAAAAATAAATAATTAGATTCAAACACCATAACAGTTAAGGAAATTATATATCAAATAAATTCCAAAAAGCCTGGAGAACTGCAAACAGAAGCTTTGACTTGCAGGTCTCATTCCTTATGTAGATTTAAATAATTCAATTGTTGAATAAATCTTCTATATTCCATTTATTCAAGCATTTTCAACTTTCATTTCCCAGCAGCTATGCCGAAAGTCATGAGGAAGAAAGGATCTTTTCTGATTATTGACAAAAGTGGTGTGAAAGTAAGTTACGTAGTCAAATTACTGCATATTATATAGGAAAGGTATAGACAACACTATGCTGCCTATAACTATCCTCAGCAAAACTGTGATTGGAAAAAAAAAAAAAAAATGTCTTCCCTAGAAGTATTTCATTGCTTTAATCACTGAATACGTCACAGGTTTTGTCATGCATTCACAGATTACCTGTGATACTTTTGCTGACAACAAAATTTAATAAAACAAAGCAAAAATATACCTAGCCTTCTCTTCAAAAGGTAGCCAACATAAGAAACTCTTTGTAGTTTCAGAAAACTTACATTTTATTGAAGAAGATTGTTGTCATCTTCTTAGTCCTAACTTTCATGATAGGTGATAAACAGACAAGTTTTATTGTATATTAAAACATCTTTTCAGGCTTTTATCTGTACTTCTTCGATCAAGTATTAGCTACAAGGACTTCTAAAGAGCTTCTTTCACTTTCCATGTTCTTCTTCTGAATAAAAGTGATATTGTCAAGTGCTATTTTTTGACAAAAGCAGACACAATACTGACAAAGGTTGATCTGACCCTTATTCTCTTTAAAATTTTATGTGCAATTTTCTCTACGGTTTACTTAGTGAAGCATTTCATGACAACATTTGTTGGGTTTGCTCTCTTTAAGACAAAAATTGCCTTGATAATGGTATGGACAGAATCATCATAGAATCTGAACACTTAGAGCTCTGGCTAAGAGTTATTGATTATGCATAGGTAAATGAGCACATGGTGCTCTGCAAATGCAGTCTGCTCTGGGGCAGAAACTAAGTAATAAAGAAGAGCAAGAGAAATAATACTATAATGGTTTTTTCAACAAACACTGCATTGGTTTCTGGATTTGTTGAGAAATGAGGTATGGGCCAGATACACATGTGGTTGATTCCGCAGTGATAAAATTTTGTCTGTCCACTTGTGTCACACAGATTTTTGTTCTGCTTTCACCTCCTAATGTTTAACACGACTTGTCAAGAATGCTTTGTGAAGTGCTAACCTGATACAAGGCAAAAATAGCTTTTCTTCCAGTTTTGATATTACGTTAAGACCTACCAGTCATGATTCTCTTAAACAGATGAAGGGTTGGAGTGAAAAAACAGGCTTGAGTCCTTGTGGAAGAGAGGACCCCATCACAAAGTAAAGAAAAACCTGTAACTGTTTCCTGGAGATTTCAAAGGTTTAGCTGACTTAATGTGTTGTTACCTGACTCTGTGTTATAAAGCAAATACTCTCTGAAGTCTTCATCCTCTTATTAAAAATTAAAAGCTATTTTGGATCTTTCTGGCTGTGCAGGCAACTTTTCATTCAAGGAGAGGAGAGCATTTAGGTGGCGGTGTGGTGTAGGAAAGGCAGGTGAGCATCCTGCATCCAAGCACATCATCAGGATATAAAGTGCTAAAGCCCTTTGTCAAGTATCTTCCTGACAGCTTCTCAGCTGATTTAAAGTCAGATCAGATTTAGCAATGGTTCTGTTTGTTCATTATTACTGTCTGAGCTGTTATAGATCCATTATATCACAGGCGTGGTGTGAGGGTTGCACCTCTACAACCTCTCATAACAGTGTTAGATTTCACTTGCTCAGGTGTTAGCTCTCCTAAGTTTCATTTTCATTTTGGCACTAATTAAAAAAATCATGCTGGAAAAAATAATATTTTTAAATACAAGTAACTAAAAAGTGCATTTAAAAATAAACTTTTCAAACAAAGAAGAAAATGTAAATGTGTGTCACATTTCTGGTGCATCATGACTTAATGTTCTCCTGTTCCTCAAAGTTAAAAATTTCCTGGTTTTCCCCAGTATCATTTTATAGAATAGATTTTTTTTCATGAAACACTGTTGTTAATGTTCACTTGGATGAAAGCAGCTTTGACAGTTTCTGAAAACATTTTCCCTCATCATTCCACACTGTAATTCTTCCTCTCACTGAATGCTGCACTGTACATTCTTGGCAAACTCAGATAAAAGCCCATTCATGAAAGCAATATTTCTTAAAGTGAAAATTAGAAAAAAAAATCCAAGTAGCTTGATACTGAAGAAGAGCTATGGGAATCACATCTAACATAAAAAGAACTCAGAGTTCACGAGGATGCTGGAAAAATTAAGTATTACTTTTGTATAAGGAACATTTGCTGAAAGCAAGAGGTACAGAAGCAGAAGCATGAGTTACGTTTCTTTAAGGCTTCTTTTTTGTTCTGTTTTTTTGTGGCATTTTTAGGTTTTTGGGTGGGTTTTTTGTTTGTTCTGTTGTTGTTTTGGTTTTGGTTTTGTTTTTTTGGTTTTTTTTTTGTTCCTATGTTTGTTTGCTTGTTTCATTTTTTCCAAAAAATATTTCCTAAAATATCTATTGGAGGCCAAAATAGGAGAGCTTAAACACATATGTGCATGGAAGGATATATGCTAGGAAGCTTTCTGTACTTAGTGAAGCTTTATTTTTGACTTTACATATTGGAGATTTCTGTCCAGGAGCATTCTGGCTGGTTTTTTTTTTTTTTTTGTTTGTTTGTTTTCTCAAGAGACTGTAAAAGCAAAAAAATAAGCTCTGCTCTGCTCATATGTGTTTTGCTGTTTCTTGAGCTAGCTCAGGGTGGGAGGTGGAGCTTTCTCTTCCTTTCATTAGTTGCTTTGAGATTCACATCTTTTGTTCTTCAAACTCTCTTAGTTGAAATACTTTAAGTCAGCAGGGAGCAAGGGTTGATGAGCCCCAGCCTTAGCTATAGCCTTGGGGCAGAGTCTTCTTTTTGAATAATAGTCTTACTGCTTTGTTTTATTTTATTTTTCCCTAAAATGTAACTTGGATATGTTGATTCGTAAAAAGCTCATCTGAGGTTTGCACTCATCCTCTCTTCTTTATAGTTTTCTGACTTTTTTATTTTTCCCTTACTGTGTTATAAGTTTTCAGAATGCTGTTTTTTTGTTTTGTTTTGGGTTTTTTTTCCTCATATTGGGCTTGGTTTTTTTTTTTTTTTTTTTTTTTCCCATATCCCCATCATGGTTTTTTTCTATTACAGTGGCTTTGATATATGCATATTTTCATTCTGTGTTTTACTATTCTTAAACTGATGGAAGATCAGAGTAAACATTTGCCACCTGTCTTCCTAGATATTTAGTGAGAACAAGTATTGAATATAATGGTGCATTCAGCTATCATGCATAAAGGATTTTTACTGGGACATTATATGCCACATTTCATTGTTTAAACCAGCACTTAGAAAGATGAATACCATTTAAGTCTGGGAATTTTGTTAAGAGACAAGAGGCAAAATTTTCTGCAATGTTTTTGATTTATGCCTAGTTTTCATGTTTCTTTTCCTATAACCTGGTTCTTAAATCACTTGCTTAAGAATCAAACTTCCTGAGCTTGAATGGGTTTAATTCTGCATCTTCTATTACCTAGGGACAGGTCCTATCCCCCAAATATATGTAAATTCATGACTCCTGTTGAGGCATTCCTGGCTACACACTGGCTCATCAATATTCATAGGGAGAGAGCATGAAAAAGAAAACATAATTTGGAAGCCTAATGCCTCTGATACTCCACTGAGAGAAAGGAGGTCTGTATTCTAATCCTTGTTTTCCTTATTTATCTCTTAAATTACCAGCCAAAAGGGAAATCTGGGGTTTTCTCATTTCACACTGCTGCTGCTGTTTCACTGTGGTACAACATTCCAGTCTTCATGAGCAACATATTCATTCCTCACAATCCCATGAAATTCTTTGTGTCTGAAAGGGCCGCGCTGAAAGGTGTCTGGTATTCCTTTTATGTGAAAAGCAGGGCTCTGCTTGTTGATAGGGGAAATTGTACCTTTCAAAGATGCTGCTTTCAATCACAGCTAATCACACAGTTTGGTTTACTTTTTTGAATTTGCTTCATTTTGCTTCGGTCAGTAGAGTATTCTGGGTCTTAATATTAGCCATTCTGGGAAGTGTGTGTGACATTTTGCTATAAAAAGCTGTAGTTTAGTACACATATTGATTCCTAAATGTTCCCCACCGGTGTTAAAGATGCTGAAAACACCCATAGTCACTGTTTGATTAATTTGTACATGTTTCTCTTTTCATTGTAATGTATGTTGCCTGTCCCTTGGGAAATGTCTCTGCATATTCCTCATGACCCCTTAGTCTTTAACATAGATCTTTGGAATAAATACATTCAAAATCTTTTACTGTAATGTAAATAGACACATCTTGCTCCCTTTCTATTTTGGTCTGGGGGAAGGGGGAAATAAGTTCTGTATGCTTTTCTGTATGCTTTTATTTTATTCAATTTCTAGTAGAAAGTAATATATTCATAATTCCAGTAGTAATCATTGTCTTCCACGTTGCAGAAGTGAGTCTCCAGATTTTGATTCTAATGCAATTAAGGTTTAAGGTAATTAAATGTTGCTATTGGGTTTGTATTTTTTATCATTAATATTGCTGTTATTTTCTTCTGTATTTTGTGTTTTCTCTTCTTCATACAACCTAATCTCTTCATCCCCAAAAGAAAATTATGCTCACCTCCAAATCTCATACTCATTAGAAAGTGTTGAGAGGGTTTTCATTGTACAGTATGCAGTTAAAAATGTTTGTAACACTATTTAAATTCAGAGAAATCAGCAGCACTGGGAAAAAAAATACATGATAGTTCTACATGAGAAAATGTTAAACACTCAGACTGAAATGTTTTTCAGGAATGTGTCATTCCAAAAATTTTTGACAGGGAGAAAAATTCCTCATTGCATCATATTGAATTTAGTTTGTTTTCCTAATCTTAAACTATCTCATTTTGAAAAAGGTAAAAATATTTCTTTTTACATTAAGTGCCTTCATTTAAATTTTTAAATTGTTAGTGTTAATTGAAATGATAGTTATACCATCCTAAAATCACTATTATATACACCCACTCTAACATTTTTAACTATTTTTTATTATGTATTTTGATTCTTCAGTGTAAAATTCAAGCAGTTAACAAGCATGAAACCTCAGCATTTTTATTTCTTAAAAAGAAATTATAGTGTTCAGAGACAAAATTCCAAATTTCATCTTCTGTTTCCTTTTTGTGTCTTGATTTGAAAACAAAATCTATGTTGAAATGCCACAGCTTCCTGTAAAATAGATGCTATTTTCTGAAAACTCAAAAAAGAAGAGTTCACAGGGAAAGGTAGTGGACTCACTGTTGCTGGAAATTGTTCTAACAGAATCAGATCTCCTTATAAAAACAGTTCATGGGAAGAACTATGGCTTGTGCAACATGGAAGAGAAAATTCTTAAGCCTGAGAACTACAAGGAGATTCTTTGGGGGGTTGTTGGTTTATGTGTTTTTTGAACATATTGATGTGTGTGTGTAAGAATATCTGTGGACACCATCTAACCCTTCATCTAGCTTCTGAACCAGGCTGCAGGTATCTATGGAAAGACTTTGAGTTATATTAGAAGCATGAAGTTGTGTGTCATCAGATACATTTTTGTTTTCCTGTAGTCAGTGGTATTGGGACCTCCTGGACCACAGATTGTACACAGCATGTTATTAATAACATCTTAGGTTGGGTCCTGCTTGCTCATATGGGCAGGAGTTTTTAAAAGGCTTCTTGCTACCTTCATCTAAGAATTTGCCTTGGTAGGGACATCTGTGCCTGGTCCTTATGAGGCTCTCATAATTAATTTATGAGCATATACTTTATTCTATGTTAAACAGATTCTTCCTCATTACTTAGGTATGTACTGTTTCACGGACACCCCCTTGTCATGAGGAAAGAGCTTGCATGCCCTTGTGAGGTTGAGAGCTATGCTGGTGATGGCATATGCCTCTGCCAGGGTCTCCCAAGCCAGAGAGGTCTCAACTGAAGTGTCAGACAAAGCATGTCCATGGGTATGATGGACTCATTAGCCTTCAAGTGACCATCCTAGAAGAAGGACAACTCTAATTTCAAACCCAGGCTAATGGAGCTCTTTTAGCCCTGTAAGGCTACCCATCTAAGAGAAGGATACTCTAACCAAATGTACTACCTGAGGACTTTGCTGTCACCATCCAAGCTCGCGAGGCCCTGGCAGATAAACCTTAGGTGTAAAGGGTGGGGTCAGTTCTGCGAACGCTGCACCTCACCTAAAAAATCTGCTGCGCAGGCATGTGCAAAGACCTGTAGCGACAGGCAAGGGATGAAATGGCAGGTGAAAAGGTACACTGGAAGCCACAGATCCAACCCTGCATGAAGTTCAGGACATCGGTCGCTCAAGATTGACCCAGGAAGAATAAAGACTGGTTTGATGAAAACAATCAGGTATTCCAGGAATTGTTGACAAAGAACAGATCTGCCCACCGAGCACACTTTGCTCAGCCATCCTGTCATGTAAGAAAAACAGCCTTTAGTCTTGCATGCAGTAAACTCCAACAGAAACTTCATGACATCCAGAACAAGTGGTGGCTTAACCTATCAGAAAAGACTCAACTATGTGCAAATTTGGGTGATTACAAAGGATTCAGTGAGGCTCTGAAAGCAGTACATGGACTCACATACCAGATTCAAAGTCCTCTACTCAGTGAAGATGGCCAAATGCTTCTCACAGATAAAATCTCCATCCTGAATTGATGGTCTGAACACTTTCAAACTCTCTTCAGTGCCAGCTTACTGCAGAAAGAACATAGAGGATGACTTGAAACTGGATGCTTCACTTCCAGATGGCTATATTTGCGTGAGCTGCTCTTAATGCATGACTAGAAGTTGCAACTATACCTAAGTCATCACCATCATGGCTTGGCTTCGCGAATGAAGATTTGAGAAGGGCTTTACCTGCTTTTACTACAAGCATGCTGATGGCTAAAAAGATCAATTCAGCATAAAAAAGGCAAGATGAAAAAAGCACTACGGAAGGTCTCCTTAGGTGGTATAGGCAAGGCATAGTTCTTTCTGCATTGTCTTTTCTCCTCGAGACTGATTCTGCATGTGTTCTCAAAAGAGACAGCAGCATTATGGATGATGTGTCTCCACATCTCCTGACTGGGGGCCAGGATAGACCACTGATAGTAGTCAATATGGCCAAGGCTAAGATATTGTTTCAAGGAGTCCTTATATCTCCTCTCTGGGGCACTTCCCTTGTGGCAGCTGGTGGCGAGTTCATTGTAGAATACAATCTAAGGGAGGTGGTCATCCTCCATCCTGGAGACGTCCCCTGCCCAGTGCAGTTGTGTTTTTAGTAGCCTGGCCTCAATACTGGTGACCTCTGCCTGTTCAAGGACAGTAACATTAGGCACGTAGTCAATCCAGTGGATACTTAGGATTGCACAGGGGCAGCACTAATGAGAGCATGTGAGGAGTCGCAGGTGATGGCTACAGATAACCCATGATTCAGACCCATACAGAAGAGTAGACAGTACAATGTCTCTATAGACACTAATCTTTGTGCTTTTCTTCAGGTTTTTATTACACCAGACTCTTTTATGGAGTTTCCCAAAAGCTCTGTATGCCTTTGCTATTCTGTTCTCCATCTCATTATCAATCGTGGCATCTGAGAAAATGACACTTCCTAGATAGCTGAACTGCTGGACTGACTTAAGCTCTGACTTGCCAATGGTGATGTGGGGATGACGATAGTCTTCTTGTGGTGCAGGTTGGTAAAGAATTACTGTCTTCTTAAAGCTGACTTCCAGTCCAAAAAACTCGTCTGTCTTTGCAAAGCAAGTTGTTAATTGCTGCAGAGCTGCTTCTGTGTGGGCAACCAGGGCAGTATCATCAGCAAAAAGCAGCTCCTGAACAAGATGATTTAGGGTCTTGCTGTGGGCCGTCACCTTAGGTTGACTAGGCTCCCATTGGTACGATATCAGATATAGACGCTATTTTGTTCACTGAAGCCTGCCACAGCCCTTTGGAGGATCATGCTGAGGAAGACTGTGAATAATGTTGGTGCAAGAACACAACCTTGTTTCACACCACTGGTTATTGGGAAGGGTTCAGAGAGTGCATCGACATATCTGATCCTCATATAACAGAATAATAATTTTGAAAAACTTGGGGGGACATCCTAAACTTTCCAAGATCTGCCACAAGCCTTTTCTACTCACAGTGTCAAAATCTTTGGTAAGATCAACAAAAGTTACATAAAGTTCCTTGTTCTGTTCTTTACACATCTCTTGCAATTGTCCAAGGACAAATACCATGTCTGTGGTACTTCTATTTGCTCTGAAACCACATTGACTTCAAGGTAGAAATTCTCGTGCAATAGTGGCTACTAATCTGGTCAATAGTATTCTTGCAAAAATTTTTCCAGCAGTGGAGAGCAGAGTTATACCTCAGTACTTTGAGCAGTCTGACTTTGCTCCTTTTTTCTTGTACAAGGTGATAATGATTGCATCATGGAGATCTTGTGGTAGTTTTCCTTGTTCCTAGCAGTGCACAACTCTGCAATAAGCAGAAAGAGACATGAGGCAATTCCAGAGGAGAGTTTAGCCTGTTGCAATATAAATGGCTGATTGTTGGAATCAGTTTCTCTCTAGGTATGTCTCTTTTCAGCTGAGCAAGAAGCTCAGACAAACAATATAATCTAGATATCTTGTTTTCACTTGGAAATCTTCAAGAAGAATCCCACTTTCATGGCAAGAGAAGCTTCTGCTGTGCTTTTGTAACTTGAGTTACATGATATTAGTGACTTAAGTCAGCAGGACCTTCTTTTTAACACATTAGCAAATAGCCACTACTGCTACACTAGTAAATAAAATAAGGAGTGGAACATGTCCTGGTTCAGCCTAGACTGCATTTATAGCCATTAATTTTCTCTCAAAACAAACCAGCTGCATCCAGACTACCCACCAGCCGCAAACAATATTTACCCCAGACTATGACAGAATGAAGTCTGGCAGAGCAATTGGTAAATTGGACTTAACCTCACCTGACAATTTGATATCATGGGTGACTGAGGAACAATTTTTTGGGGGATGAACTTTGGCCTGTTTAGTCAACTGGTACCACAAGTACCCCGTAGTACAGGACTGTCTGACACAGATTAGAGACCTTTTGTGCAAAATTGCCCAATGTTTTTGGCCTTCATTATTGTACTAGAGAAATCTCTGAAGCTTCTGTCTGCTGTGATCTTTACAAGAAAATTGTTATCTCTAGTAGCTTTCATCTTGTGACCACTGTTCGCAGTGCTGGCTCCTTCCAGCTGTGTATCACATTTTCTTCTTGTCTGTTATGTAAAATTAATTAATAAATATTTTGAGAGATTTAAAAAACTAGGATTTTTTTCTTTTTAATTGGTGGGCTCTCTAATTCTTAACCAAATGTTCAAATGTTGTTCAATATTTTTTTTTGAGAGGAGGCTTTATAGAAAACCTAATGAAAATAAACTAAAAAATAAATAATGCATTAAAAGATAAAAAAACCTAACCAAACAAAATTGAGTGTTTTGAACCCAGGCTAGTTTGAAAATAACAGGACTTAGGACTTTCTTTTTGATTTTTTCCTTTTTTTTTTTTTTTTTTTTTTCCATGTGGGCCATTTTTCTAAGCTACCCAGTATAAACTAATTCTGTTATTAATACTTTGTTTTCAGTAGTTACTTGAAATTACAGGATTTGAATTTATTTGTTTGTATGAAAAAAGCCTGCATCTATGACACCAAATTTGGTTGATATACTGGAGGGAAGGGATGTCATCCAGAGGGATCTTGACGCACTTGTGAGGTGAGCGGATGCCAACCTTATTGTCGTGGTTTAAGCTGTAAATCAGCCACGCAGTTTGTTCACCCACCTCCCCCTCCTAAAAGAGCTTTCGCTGTTTAAGCTGTAAAACAAGCAGTTTTGTTCACTCACTTCCCCTTCCTTCTTCCCCCCCACTCCAAAAAGGGGGGGGGGGGGGGGGGGAAATGGGG
>JANRGW010023385.1:0-23949 GCA_024733675.1 Psilopsiagon aymara
GTGCTGCCGACCTGCCCCGCCTGCTGCACTGGATGCGCAACACCAGTAAGCGCGGCACGGCGCGGGCGCCGCGCCCCCGGCAGTCGGTGGGGGCCCCGCGGACACGACCGGTCGATGGGGGAGGCACGGTGGGCGTAGTGTGCCTGAGCCCTGCCCCGCCAGGTCGAGGCTCTGCGGCCTGGCTGCCTCGCTCCGTTATGCTGCTGGCACCGAGCGGGCGTGCTCCCCGCCCACCGGCGCCGGTCCGGCGGCCGGCCTGCTGGAAAGCCCCGCCGCCGGGGAGAGGGGAGCGGCGGGGTCCCGTAGTGAGGGCAGGGGGCGTGTCCCATGTGCTCCGCGGGGCCGCCTAACGTTCCCGGGGCTGTGGGGGGCCGGGTCCGGGCCCGGCGCTCCGCTCCCGGGGCAGGGGCTCGGCTCCGCCGGCGCGGAAGGCCGGCCGGGAGCCCGAGTCCGTGAGTTCCGCGGCTCATAACGCGCCTTCCCCGGGCTCGGCGTGCCCCGGGCTTGGGGGCTATCCGGGAGCGAGGCCGCCGGGAGGCGGCGTGTTGCCGTGCCGAGGGAGGCCTGAAGCCGAGGCCTGCCCGATGCTGTGTGCTCTCTGGCTCCGAGCAGGGGTTCCTGGCCCTGATGCAATTCTTTGGCACCGGCCCACGCTTCTCAACTGCCGTAGCCATCAGGTTGTCACGTCAGACTAAACCGGAGGTGATGGCGTACTCAGGGTTGCGAGTGTGGTGCGGAGCTGCGGTTCCGGGTTGTTCTGCCAGCTGTGCAGCAGAAGCAGGCACTCCCGGCAGAGGAGCAGGACAGACAGCTGGGGTGGTAACCTCTTAAACTCCCCACCGTCAGAGGTCATACAGAGGTACTCTGCTGCTGGCGTATCTGTAGGGTTTTAGAGGTTTGGTTTGTCTTGTTCCACTTCACACGTTCACAGCAACCTTCCAGAAGCTTGAAAACAGTGCCTTCAGCTATTACCAGACACTGCTTTCCTCACTTAATGTCCTCTTAACGTAGCTTTGTGTTTACTTTCTTGTTTGTGCCTTGGTATAATTTCATCAGTATGCTGCAATCAAGCATCTTGTGGCAGATGAAGATAGGAAATGTGGGTCATTTGCGGCTGAATAAAAAGATGATATGGAAAGCCCAAGTATAGGCTGTGCCCCGAGGCAGGGGGGTTAGAACTAGATGTTCTTAAGGTCCTTTCAAACCCAAACCAGTCTATGATTCTAAAGCTGTAGGCACATAGTGCCACGCTAAATAAACCAAGTGCTGCTGTGTCTGTGGGTGTATTTGCATTTTGTCATTACAGAGAAGAATTTGGAAGGGCCCCCCCCCCCCCCGATCCTTTGATCCAGTCTTAAGCAGCCAGTAAGCGTCCTGTTCATTAATCATTGCCTGCTGAGATGATAAACCCCCTCCCTGGTGATCATGTGTTGGGTGTGAGAAAATGGTTATATGCTACCTTATTTCCCCAGATCATGCCCTGTTGCGGGCATGGGTTATTCTTATTCAGGTCTTTTGTTACAGCACCTCCACTGTGGGGGAGAAACATCTTCATCACCAGTCACACGGGAACCGTTGCACAAAGGCAAGCTGTGACACCTAGAAGTTGTCTAGGTAATTACAACTGGAGACTCACTGTTGCCCTGTGGTTTGCAGCCGCTCCGGCCACTGAGTAGAGAGGCAGGAAAGAGCCTTTGGCTGAACGGGCCCTCTGCTGGCGTTACAGGAAGGAACACACTGTTCCCTGTTCACTGTTGTGGACAGCAGCCCTTCAGCCTTAACTAGAAAGGACATTGCTGAGTGTTTTGGAGCATCTGTGAGTCAGCCTTCTCTATTAAAGCAGAGATGGCACTCCCCAACACCTGAAGGCTGAAGCTTGATGGGTGTCGTTAGTGTTAATTGTAACTAAACATTCTTATTTTCTATTTAGGTTTATGTACGCATGCATATAAATACACAGGTATATGTCTACACATATGTGTGTATATCCGTAATGGTAGAGCAATCTCTTGTAAGCAATATTTCATTCCTTCCTTTCTGGGTACTTGTCTGGGCTCAGTAACATTCTCTTCTTGCTAAAGGGTGCCTGGGTTACTGTAAATAAATCTTGTTATAAGTGGTTTTCTTACCTCTAATATGCTATAATTTAAAAATCTCATTGAGTTTCATATGCAATCATTCATATGGCTTGTTCATTTCACGGAAAGCATTTCAGCTCCTTCTACACTGCATTGGTTTATGTGGTGTGCATATATGGCTTTCTCAGCTTACTGACTCCTTTACAAAAACAGTAAAGCACATGGGAACTTATTTGTGAAACTGAAAATGCTAAACTAAAATGTTTCAGTTAGGAAACACATCCTTACTGTTTTCTCCACTTTGATTCTATGATTGTGCTTTATCTTTTCTGTAGGATTTTTTAGCCAGTGGCATAGTTTATGCAGACTTTCAAAAATCTTTTGTCAGTAAATGATTCCTACAATTTTTCTACTTCTGCTGCAACTTCCAAAAATTCTCATAGATAGATAGTTTCTGTGAAAGACCGGTATGCTGTGGTTCCTAGCCTTTATTGGGTCATGAGCTCTCAAATATTTTTTTCTGACTTTTAGTGTTTTAGCTCCATACCTAGCTCTTTCAGTGAAAGGAAGTATATACTCTTGCTTCATATTTACTCTTCATATTTAAGATGTAAGCTAAACTGTAGATCACGATCCAAATTTTTAACTACTTTGTGCTTGATGTATATGAGAAATCTTTGTCATAGAATCGTAGACTCATAAAATAGTTTGGGTTGGAAGGGACCTTCAGTGTTCATCTAGTCCAACCCTGTGCAGTGAGCAGGGACACGCTCCTGCGTTTTTTGCAGTTTCCCCAGAGTTGCAGATATTTTGGGTGATGTCCCCAAAACAACACACTCGATGCTACTTCTCTTTGTATTGTGCCTCTGAGCTGCTTCTGTGGCTGCATACTGACAGTAACTTTTACTTGTGGGTTGTTTTGCCCCCTCAGAATTGTTGTGTTTGAGTAATTATATTGCCCATTGCAATACCAAGATAGTGCTGCAATAATTAACACTGGTTGAACAGAGGATGGTGAGGAGCTGGTGGTGAGGTTGCTGCTGCTGTACCCTGAATACAGCTAGGGAATTTGGGATTCTCTGTGTAGAGAGGAAACAGTTTTATGGGAGAAGATAAAAAGTTACCAGACCTCTGTATCACACAGAAATAGAAGCCCCATCTTTGGCAATACTGATGTAGGAAGCAAACAAACCTCTGAGGAACAAAAAAGAAAAAAGCTGTAGGGATGGGGGGGTGTTTAATATTCTGAATGAAAAAAAAAAACCTGTGAGCAAACAAGGATAGGATAAACGGAAACAAAAATAGAATGGCATCCTCACAGACAAGTTGGTTTTCTCTGGTGTGTGGGTTACCTCCCCCACACCCCCACCTCCTACTGCCATCCTATTCGTGTTTCTGTCAAGATGTTGAGCTTATAGTTTTATTTCCAGCTGAGGAGGACTGGGCATGATTCCAGTGTTAGCTATAGTCATGCTTTTTTCCTCTCTCTCACATAAAGTGTACATGTAGCCTTAGACTAAAGCCCTGCGTAAAGTGGTTGCCCTTTAGGGTCAGTGTTGTTGCAAAGACAGCCTTGTTTACTAGGTTAACTTAATCTGTGTTTTCTGACTTGCATGCAGTCAGAAATGACTGCATTTCTCTCAGATGTTGCTGAGAAACTTTTTCACAGAGGAAGCAAATTACAGTAAAGCAAGTTCTCTATAGTAAAGACTCTTGTGTATGTAGAACTGGAAAAACGTTGAACAGGTTCTCATTCTTATGGTTTTGGGCTAATCTTCCTCAGTAATTATAGGAACGTAAGTGTATACAAGATGTTAGTAATTTTCTTCCTTGTACAAATGCAGAATAAATTAACTAGTCATGCTTCCCTTCCCCTCCCGTCCACCCCCTTGGTGCTATTGTGAATTTTAGAAATCTGAAATCTTTACATATGATGGACGAAGACATTAGTGTTTTAAGGCAGCTGCTTAGCAACACTGCTTTGGTGTTTCGCAATCAGCCAGCTCTTCCCACACACTGCAGTGAAATGTACGTCATTTCATGGTGACTTGCATTCCAGCCTTTCTTTTGAGTTAGGCTTAGATCTCAAAGAAAATGAAATAATAAGAGTTGGAAAGAATAACAGAAACCTTTGGTGTCTTTTTTATTATAGCATGATTAATGCTTTAATATCCTTCTGCAATAACCACGTCCCAGAAGTTCTGGCTAACAAAACTTGGGTGAAGCCCAAGAGCTAATTCAAACCACTTGGGGACCCCCTCTCCATCCTGAAGATCTCCCTCAATTGGGTCCCAGCATTTGATGTATAGCTTCTGTATAAATGTGTGCATGGTCATATTCCCTCTCGCTCCTCCACTGCCCAAGCTCTTAAGAATTTCCAATAGCAGCACAGGTTGCATTTGTTAAGAGTGGGTGCTGAAGGAGATAAACAGTGAAAGTAGAATTGATCAAGCTATCTGTATGCATGAGCAGAGATACAGGAACCAGAGGAAGTAAATACATGAATCTAATTTCAAGTTTGAGATTGAAGTCAACTAAACCGTTCTACATACTGGCAACTAGTGAACGCTTTTGCTTTAATGCTGATTACAAAAGCCTCTCTTTCAGTTTATGTCAGTGAAGCACAGATAAGGTGGTAAAAAGAGTCTTTATGGTTTTTCATATACTATCATGGAGTCTTAAGATAGAGATTAAAACAATTTTTTTTGAGCAGGGCTAAAACTTCTCTAATACTGGTGCTTGCTTTTTTTTAGTCATGTTAACAGTAAAATGAAACAATCTTACAAACTCTCCATTCTATACATTTCATTAGAAACATTTAAATACAAAGCTAAGATTTCTAAGTGATGTACTGGACGGAATGGCTGATTGTTTATATGGTAATGTATTACTCAAAACAGTTATTGAATAATAGACCTTTGTAAATCTTCCAAGGTTAAACAACATATACTTAAGTACAAATCTTTTTTTTTTTCTTGTGGATTGACTTGTACTGGGAGCAAACCAGTTTTTTAAGAGATTGGCATAGGATTTAGTCTTGTGACCCAAAGTTGGGGGCAGTCAGTGCTCCAAGTTCAGGCTTTTAACATGCAGTGTGAGGGAGGGGTATCTGACAAAATTAAGTTGACCCAACAAAGGCAGATGTGCTGCTTTACTACAGTGTTCTGCATATCGATTCATAAATAGTTTGGATTGGAAGGGACCCTCAGAGGTCATCTAGTCCAACCCCTAAGCAATGAGCAGGGATGTCTTCATCTAGATCAGGTTTCCCAGAACCACACCCAACCTGGCCTTGAGTGTCTCCAGGAAACTTCTCAACATACTGTTAGGAACAGACCAAGTTTGTCCAGTTTTTTCTATTATGTACTTAAAGGTGTAGTCATTATTGTGTTCTTAGACCTGCTGCATAAAATTATTGGATTATGATTTTCACACGACAAGGATAGAAAATAGTATGAGAAAAAATTGTGGCCCTTTTACAGGAAATGGTCTTCAAGGTTTCCTTTTAGTACTGTTGCCACTGCAGGTAGAACTGAAGTTGAATGAGCCTCTTCAAGAGGATGAAAGCATGGGTTTCTGCAGTGTAACAAATATAGTATGTAAATTCTGTGTGTGTGAGAAATCAATTTAGTACAAGGCTTCATATCCAAATTGGTAGAAGTGATTTATCCAAGTAAGACAGCCTTTCAGAAGAGATCAAAATAGTATTGCAGAGCCACATTAACTGGAATCTATTTCTTTGTTAAAATTACGCTGTAAAAAATCCTTTTCCACTACTCTGTTGTTTGGTAAACTAAAATGGGATGATACCTGTAATTTGATGAATCACCCACTTTAGGAATTGGCATTAATTGCTTTTGTTGTGACAGTGATACTGCTGGAGAGGGGTCTCAAGAATACCAAGTACTTCTAAGTTGTTAGTCACTGAAACTTAATAATGATGGGGAAAATTAGTGATTGCAAAATAGGTATGTGACTTACCTTGTTTAAAAAATAACTTTGAAGCTTCTTTCAAATGAATGTAAAAGGCTGAAAGAACTCATGAAATAAGCTCTGGTTACATTCCTATTGGAAAAAGCTGATTACTTTCTACCAATAGTTAAGTAGGCTTGGGTTAGAACTTAGAGTTCCTGAAGAATCTGGTACACTGAGGTCGCAGTTTGCTTCTTAAACTGTTTAGACAAAACAGAGTGAGGTTTTAGAGATGAGAGACTTCCTCCTTGATCTGTTTGTTCAGTACCATTAAAACACACTGAATGATTAAATTAACCTCAGGTAACATGGATGTTAATACTTGGTTTTTAGTTCTGTGAGTCTGAATATAGTCCAAATATATATCTAAAAGACCATAAGGTGCTTCCTGTTATGGTTGCCTTTGCTAAATCATCTTCTTTCCACATGAAATGTAATCTTCTGTTGTCATTTGGAAATCGTGCATTGCTTATCTTCAGTCATGTATTTCACAGTGCCAGGATGTTTAGATGTTGGTATACGGTGTTCTCTATCCCGTGCGAGGCTTTATGAATGTTTTCTTAGCTTGTGCTACATTTGCTGTAGAAAGGCTGAGCAGCACCAAGGTGTTAATTAGGCTTTTTGCAATGTGTTAATTAAATTTTATAAATGCATGTTGAGTAGATCCAGTGGAACCGGTTTTTGAAGTAAAATACAAACACTGTGCTCTCAGACTTCCTCCATAAACAAATGATTGTGATTCATCTTGCAGTATTTCATGAACTGTGTGTTTCTTTCCTGGTTAGTTGTCTGTTCAATGAACACAGGGGTTGACTTACATACTCTCCATTTGATATACGTAACAGGCACTAAAGTGATATCAAAAATAGTTTTCTATTTTTGTTTCTTATCTGAGGATCCCTTTTAAGGTGATACTGAGATTCTCAAGTGGGAACAATTTGTTAAACACAGGGGTGGAGTTGATAAAACTGTACCAGAGGAGGCAGAAATGCGCATTTTCATATTTGGCACCTGTGTTCTGTACTTGATGGCAATCTATAAATATTTGCATACTGAAAGAGTAAATGAGATACTGTGGTAGCTGTTGCTGTTTCTTGCTTTGACAGGAATGAGGTGACTCTCCATACCTCAAGTTGGGTCACAAACTATATGCGCAAGCACAGAGCTTTGCATGTGCTGCTTCTGCTAAAGCTGCCATTTTGTCATCTGAGGAGGAGTGCACTCAGAACTTCTCTTTTTGTGTTTCTGCATGCTTACGCTTTACAGTACTAACTGGTAGTTGGGAAATAACGCTTCCATTTGTCATTTGATTTTCAGTTTCAGTGTTCCAACATTTTTTCATTGAAGATGCATATGGGTAATAAGATTTTCCTCAGGACCTGTTTCATACAGAGCATCTACAGGAACTCTTGTGTGTCATACTTGGTTTTGTAAGATCTCAGAGGACTCCATGTAAGATGGTCAGTGTTGTGACAAGTATTGTACAAATGGGAGTTGAGACAGAGAAGGAGTACTCTGGATTTGAGGAAGGTGGGTTTGCTACCTGTCTCCCACTGGAAGTACCTATTTTCTCTTCTGTAGAGCTGGGACACCAAGTAGCCTTGAGAGCTGTCCACTGCTGGTGTTGGCCAGGAAAAGTCACCCAGACCATGAGGGGAGAAGATCCTGTTGATGCACCAGCCTCTGAGAGAAAGAGAGCTGAAGTTCTGCATTTACAGTGTGATGTATCTGGCCTGGTGGTCTGTAAGCACTTCCTGTATTTCATTAAATGCTATATATGAATTTGATACTCTTAACAGGCAGTATAACAGCTGGATGAGCTCTCTTGCATAGTAATAGTATTGTTTTAAAGCATGCGCCAGATGTAAGGGCTCATTACCCACAGGCACTGGTCTGTACAGCTGCTAATATCAGCTTTCTACTCATTCAGTTTGTAGTGTGATTTTTCTCCTTCTTCCTTCCTCACATGTTATCCACCTCAGCAAACTCTGGCTCCTTTGCACTCTGGAGGGCCTATTGTGGTGCTGATGGTCCTGGTTAAGCAACAGTTAAATCTGTCCATCTTCTCTTCCCATAATCTCTGGGTTTACTTCTGTGCTGTGTCACATCCACAGAAATCTTCTCTGAGCTGATCAGAAGAATCATTCACTGCTGCTGGGGATATTCATAACAAATCTGCAAGTTGTTGGATGAACCGTGAAGTTAACAGGAGATGGGTGGTTATTAGAGGTTTCACATTAAAATGCTGACGAGCTGGAGCTGCTGCATTGCACCTGTTGTGTTGTTCGTGCTGCTGCTGTTGCAGCTGCTACCTCTGTCTCTCAATGCAAAGTCTGCATCTCTTTAGGAGCTGTGGTTCTGGAGAGCTTAACTGTGAGCTCTTTGGAACAGCAAATTGTCTTCCTGTTGTGTAACAACTATCAGTGGTGTTGTGCCCATCAGGGCCTTGGAGTGTTACTGCTACACAGTTAATAAATGATAAACAAAATATATGTTAAAGGGATCCAGACGATTTAGTTTCTGCTGCTTCCAGTGGGGGATTCAGGATTATCTGTTGGAATCACTTGTAATGTGTTGAACAAACCTTTTACATTTACACTCTTAAGAAGAGAATGTCTTGTGCTAATGAGTGAGAGTTTCTTTTATGATGACTGCTTAAACAAAAAGCATTTCAGAAGCTTTTCATGGTTAAAAGGTTAGCTGGGCTTTGTTTTCTATGCTAGCCTTGAAATTTCTCAGTGTTTCTAGCATTGCCTGTATTCCACAGGAAAGATTAAATATATTAGCATAGAGAAACTTGTAGCATGTTTTACAGATTTATTTTGAACCTGCTTGCGTCAAACTTGTCTATGCTAATGTTCCCACCTGGGAAAGCAATGCTAACAAACATACAACTTTTTTTAAACACCTCTGAAATCTGTCAGATCTCCTTTTTGTGAGTGATGTACGTAAGCACCACACTCCCTGCCCAGCAAGCTAGCAGTCTAAATAGAACAAGAAACAAACCAGAAGGTACAGGGAAGAGAGGACAAACATGTCTATTTTTAGACAAGAATCAAGAGGTGGGTTTGGTATATTTTTTTAGGATTAGGTTTGTGGCTGCTTTTTGTTGTGCAGGTTTTGTTTCTTTTACAGCTATGTAGCTTTGACCCAAGATGTGACTTTGTTTAGAATCAATTCAGTGTGCTCAGAGCAGTGAGATGTCCAGGCAAAAAGAAGTTTCATCTAGTCCTTCATTTGAGGAAAATATAACAGAAAAGGAACAGAGTACAGGTGTACAGCAGATCTTCTGCTGAATGTCAGCTAGGAGCATCAGACTCTTCACACGAAACTGGCATGTGTAAGCAGGATGTTGGCTGCAATATTTGAAAAGTCTGGTTAGTGCAAATAAGCCTTTATCTGGAGTAATGGGTCTAGTTCTTAATACTGCAGGGCAAAAGAGAGAGTCCAGGAATTCCAAAGGGGAGTGATGAGAATGATCGAACTCCTAGAAAAAATGCAGGAAAGGGCTGGATAAGTGGGTCTTGTTTCTTCTAGAACAGGTGACTAATGGGATGCATGAGAAGTTTTTGAAGAAGTAAAAAGTTGCTGCATAGAGGAGAGCAAGAAACTTATATTTCCATTGTGAGTGGGACTCCAAGTACTGAGTTGAAATTGTGAGAGGATATCTAGGTCAGTTATTAAGAAGAATATTCCTTAGTAAGTGTAAGTTAAGTAACTGTAGTCAAGCAGTGGAATAGATTGCTAAGGGTGGTTGTGGAGTCTCCAGCATTAACAAACAATTGAAAAAGAATAGCTTGTAGAAGTAGTGACACATTGATTCAGCCATGGAAGAAGAAAGGCTTGGTGACTTCCTAAGGGTCTCTCTTGATCATTTTTCTAGTTGAAGTAATGCTTAGATATGCTGGAAAAATAGCAAGAATTTACAGTATGCCATTGCGAAAACCTACCATTTTACATCAATTCCTGTTTTTCTTTCACATTTGAAATAGTTTGATAGTTTAAGTCATGTAAAATGTATTCTAAGTTGAACTGTTGAACTGTGCAATATCCCTGATTGTTTTTAACCACTTTATTAGAAAGATGGTATGTATAAAAAGAAACTTGTATATATATATATATATATATATATAAAGGCTGCATTCAGGCAACTGTGAGTTTTGTAATTTCTTCACTAGTTCAAAAACATCTTTGATGTTTTTATATCTTAAGCTGAAACAGTATCACTTTGGTGGCAGCCCAGACCGTCATATGTGAGTTGTAAGTTTATAAATGTGAAAATAATTTGAGATTTCAAAAAAGCGCTATGTTTATTTTAAGTGGCAAAGTTATTACACTCCAAATCTGTCATTGGCTGGAAAAGCTAACAAAGGCTGAAAAATGCATTTCTAATAAAAACCTTATCCATCTGGTTTTGTTTATGGCTTTCAACTGTATTGTGCTGGTCATCACTTAGTCCACATGATCTACATATGATTGTTCAGGGGGATTTGTTTGTCTTGATTTGTAGGTGACTTTGATGAGCTTGTGGTGACTAACAATGATGTTGTGCTTAAAAATATCGCTGAAGATTTGCGGAATCGTTTACCCATGGAGGCAATGTTTAATTCGGAACATCAAGCTGTACAGAAAGTAAGCTGATTGTTGTTACGGTCTGCTTTCGCTGAACCATATCATTTATTTGGGGACTGATGCTGATTTCAGTTTTGGTAGTGGTTCATAGTAAAGAATAAGCACTGGCTTGAGGTATAGGGAATCTCAGTTTGATTCTCAGGTCTGTTGCTGCATGATTGTGTGACCCCAAGGAATTTGCTTCATAGTTCTTAATACTTTGTTTGTAAGTTATTTGGCATAGCTTTTATTCTATGTGGTATGGCACCTGTCACAGTGATTCTTTAATGTTAGCTCCATAACAGACTCTTAACAGCCCCCTTAAAGAAAACAAAAACAGGGCCAGTGTTTCACTGTTGCCATAATGTGGGCAGTGCAGAAATGATTTCCAGCTCTTTTCAGATTCTGATGGCTCAGAAAGAGGTAGGCTGTGAGTCCTGTGGGAGGGGAGAGCACCTTTTCTGCTTGGGCTGTCAATAGATGTGGAAAATTAACGCATTTCCCAGAAAAGTGACGTGTGGCTCTTACATGGGAAAAGTGGATTGGCCACATGCAGCAAGCCTGGGAGAGAGAGGAAAGAGAAGTAGGAGGATGAAGATTATACCCCTTGAGATGATGAGAAGCAAGCATCCCAACTGGTATGCTTGAATGACTGAAAATGACACCCGTGTTAATCAAGAGTGTTTCTAGTTTGGGACATAAAGCATGAAGATGAAAATATTCAGACAGTTGAAGCTGAGAAGCAATAATGCCCTTTCTGCTAAATTTAAGTTACATTTGCCTTATCAAAGTGGAAGAGGAGAAAGCTTCCTTTTACCTGTACCACCTCTATAGCCAAGCAAGCAGTAAGGAGACCAAATTCACAGCAGGTCTACTTGGCTGTCGAGGCGAGCTTGCTTGCTTTTGTCAAATTCCCCTTAATGGTTATTTCAGTGGAATTTGGTGATCCAGTTTACATGCAGGATTTTTATAGTATCATTTTGATATGTAACTTTTCAGTAGGGAAAAACTTGTATCTTACTGATCATTGGGAAAGATAGGGTGGTGGGACAATTAATTGTGTAACAGTATAAATGAGATTGAGAGACTTGGTTATGCCTTTCTTAGGTTTTGTTCCTCTTCTCAGATACACCAGCATCCACTGCCCATGATTCATGTTGATGCATTCCTTTATGATGATGATTTTGTTGATTCATTGTGTGAGGAGGGGAAAATGAGTAGGAACTACTGCACAGAGTGTGGCTCATACAAGACTGCATCTTTAGGTAAGTGCTCTTTTGGGAACATGAGAAACAAATTCAGTTTGACTAAACTGGTTTGTGCAGTGACTCAGCAAGACAACACAGCATCCAGCCGATGGAGTACTTTGTCCAGACTGGTGCAGTACACGGGCCAGAATTACTTCCCATAACCAATGGAAAGAGACTCCTATACATGAAAGTTAAATTAATTTGCAGTGTATGAGTGACACCAGTTGCCCACAAAAACTGGGCAGGGAAGAAACAGGGCTATGTACCACTGAAAAGGAAGATGTAAGAGGAAGACAGTACTGTAGGAGTCCATGCAGTAGCCTCAATCTTCTCTTGCACCCTGAAAAGCAGTATAAATCACCATCTGTCTTAAAGCTTGTGTGTGCTGCGGTATAAATCAGTGATGTTGCTAGTATAGCATGGCATTGGAGGAATGGTTTATATGGAAAACATTCCATTCCTTAAAACCTTAGAGTTGAAATTCAACTTATTGTCTGCCCATAAAAAGGTTTGTGTGAACTGTGTTGAGTCTTAGGTGCTGTGTTTCCTTTTTCATTTAAACAACCCCAAGTTGTTTTCTTATTCTTTAATACATGTCACTGTGCAGAAAAAGGTAATTCAGTTTCATGAAGGATTTCAGAATTCTCCATGTAAGGGAAGGAATCCCCAGACTTAGGACAGACTACATGGAAGACTGCCTCTGATCTGCAATCCCTGCATATCCGGGATTCCCAGCACTAGTTCAGACAGGAAACCATACAGGTTTTCAGTGATGATAACTCCTCAGATTAGTATTTCATTGGTTAATAACACAGTAGTTAGTACTGCCCACCCAACACCTTTGTTCTGTTCTTATTTCCCAGAGTTTATTTCGCATTCCTTTTCCCTCATGGAACTGAAGTTTCTTTATCACCATGTACTGCCTGACCTGACAGGAAAGGTAGTGGTTGACGTTGGCTCCAGACTTGGTGCAGTGCTATTTGCGGTAACTTCCAGCACAGGAATTCATATTTTATTACTGTGACAAACATTTTCCCTCTTCTCTGACTGCCTGCTCTCATTAATCCATCTTGGATGGGTCATTCTGAGAGGCGCCTCAGATTTGACTCTCTGAACAGTATAAGGTGCTGTTTACTAGTGATTTCAGTTCTGTTCCTCACAAGAGGGAATATAAATGATCTTGCTTATTCAGAGAAAAAATTTGTTGTCCAACAGAGTGGCATATTGCTGTCCCACATGCTGCTCGTTTGCTAGTTCCTGCTCGCTCTTCTTCATAAGTAAGTTTGTCCTCTATGTCTTGACCATGTCTATATATAGATTAGTTATGTTAAATTCTTTTATGAAACTGACAAACTGTTAAATTATACAAAGGAAGACTTTGATATGAATTTGTCTCCAAAAACATATTGTCCTGCTCTGCATATTAAAATGCACATAAAATACTTCGTCGAGAAACTTGAGTACAATTTTGATTGCTTTTGGCATGGCTGGTGCAACATATGGCCAAAAGCAATGCAAAACACACATTACAACTTTCTTACAAAAGCCAATGGCTGTTTAGGGCTCAGTCTTGGAAACACTCGAGCGTGTAATTTTACTCATCTGAATAATGTCATTTCGGACTCCTCAGATGAAGAAAGTTACTCCCATTTGTAAGTATTTGCAGCATTGGATCCTTAAATGGTAACACTTTTGCTAGCCTGAATTTGTTTTGAAGTACTTAAATGCTTGCATTGCTATAGCAGAAGATAGTCTTAACTGAATCAGGGGAAATGTTTTTAAAAAGAAGAGTTCTCCTGTTTAATCATGTTTTTGCTTTTCATTGGAGGAGGCCTGACTTCACCTTCACAGTTTGATTTTCTGCTCTCTGAGTTGAATGGCTTCAGAAAACATTAATAATTAGCTTGTAGTACATAGATAGCTCAGATATTCTGTATCTTTAGCATCAGTTATTTGCCTTATTTGCCAGTGGCGACAATGGCACTTAAAGCAGTGTCTTCATTTGGGCCCTGTAGGCTCAAATATTTGTACTTTTTTTTTTCCTTAACATCTCCAATAACTTTCCAAAAATCTCAGTCTGAAACTGAATCATTATTTTGGTCTTATTACTAAAGGATACTTTACCTTTTTTCATATGTGCCTGTCTGAAGCACCTGAAAATGGCCATAATGCTGTTCAAGGCCTGCCAGTGTTCAAGGCCAGGTTGGACAGAGCCTTGGGTGACATGGTTTAGTGGGAGGTGTCCCTGCCCATGGCAGGGGGGTTGGAACTAGATGATCTTAAGGTCCTTTCCAACCCTGACTATTCAATGATTCTATGGTTATAGGTGCTGACAAAGACTTTGTACCAAAATGCCCCTTTATATTACTGATACCTTTTCCTCCTCCATTTTCACTCACTTTGACTTTATGTGTCTTCTTTTTTTTTTCCTTTTCCTCTTGTTGTTTTCTTCTCCCATTCTCCCAAGAAATAAAAAAGTCTTTTTGCTTTACACTATTTTTGTAACTTGGTTTGTACTGCTTTTTGCCTTCTTAGACCATTTTCCATCTGTTTTGCAATTGAAGTGAAGCTAGAGCTTTCCTTTTCATTATTTTGACATGTCGTTTTGGATCTCCTGTTAAAATTCGTGAGACATAAGTGGGAATTGCCACATCAGGGGCTTAGCTCTGAAAAACATGTCATGTCCACTGAACGACGTTTCTCAACTTGCTGTTTTAAAATGCTTTCTTAATCTTAACCTCTGTTCTATTTTTTCCACTTTAATTGATTTTTTTAAACTTGTTTTAAAGGCATCACAGTTACTAAATTTCCTTTTCCTAATGCAGGGTTATCTTTATAGCTCAGCATCCCAACTGTATGGAGTAGAAATGAATGCAGACTTTTGTCAGTTGCAAGAAATGATGATTACAAAATACCAGTTCGTTGACAGAATTAAGGTAACTCAGTGCATGGTTTAGTGTTTGTGTTTTTAACCACTGTGTACTAGGTATCCTGTTTATGTGAGTGGCTGGTAAATCAGCCCTCTGAGAAGAAGTTTCTGCTTTTGCTTGTTTTGGTCCTGAATAAAAGCTTTGCATTAGGGGGAAAAAACAGAATCTCATAGCAGAGTGGAAGGAGGAGATTATCAAAATAACATAATGTGTGTTGAATCTTGACTTAGCCTTGTCACTGGATGGATTTACCTACTGGCTCACACAAACCAGACACATCTTAGCCATTTCTCCCAGTGAAACCAGTGACATTGCCACTAACTTCTGTGAAACTGAGTGTATAAAATGCTTGTCAAGAGTAACAAAACTAAATGTCTGTGTTCCATTAACATTAGCAGAAAGATATTTGTAGAATTTGCAAATTTGTGTCTAAGGACACTTAAAGGACTTTGAGCTATTGGCATTTCCTGTGTTGTAATGGCAGCGCATATGTACCTTTCACAAACAAAATGGATTTCAAACAATGTGTTGTCATTATGGGAACCATTTCCATAGTCCCATTATGGAATTACTACTATTTTAATGAGAATTATTTTTTTTTCCTTTCTTGGGAATAACCAGTTATTTTTTTGCCACTAAAAGTTGGAAAGTAGAATGCACTGGGTAGAATACTGGCTTTAATCCTTGCATGTGTTCTTGAATGGAGTCACAAACTGCTGTCTGTAGTAATTTCTTAGGAACTACAGCAACCAATTTTAAACTGGATAGAAATAAGAAACATGACATATTTGACACAGTGTAAGCAGTATCATTGGGTTGCCCTGTTCAGTCCCTGTTGCTGCCAGTTTATCCGTAACCTTTGGGTTTTGCATGTTTTGTGTTCATAACAACTTACTGTGATGGGACTGAAAGTGCAGTTAGGAACTCTGTCAAGTTAATTCAGTGGAGCTGGAGATCTATATGTATGCTTTTCAGCCTTGTATATTCTTTATTATGAGCCTTTTTGGTTTTCCTTCACACCTTGTAATTCTGCTGAAGTATTCATTTCAGAGCATAAAGATTTGAAGATAATAAGTTTTCAAAGCAGTGCCTGAGGACTTAGCTATTTGAGTCTCATTAGATGCTAATTTAGTCATGTGACTCCTGTTATCACACTGCTTTGAACATTTCACTCTTTGGTTTTATTTCACTCCAGATGACTCCTCTCCAGGATTCTAGACTTGAAACATAGTCAGAATCCAGTAATTGCTATTATTGAAACACAGTCTGAATCCAGTAGCTGCTGATAGTAATTTATGGCATGAATTTGAAAGAACTTTTAAGAGAGCCTTCTTAAATAACAGTCGTTTTTTCAAGGTATTCTGAATTTGTGTTAGCATGTTCCCAAAGGACAGCAGGGTGGAATGATATCCTTAGCAGCTAAATCTCTGATTTAACCCTATGTTTCTTTTGTCAGCATTTGGTTTGTTAAAGTACATAGAAAGTTGCGCAGCATCTTTTGGCCATTTGAGCAAACAGATGCTGGGAGGAAAGTAATTCAGCAAAGAAAGGTGGGGATTTTTTCAGAAAGAAAGCTCAGCAGGTCTTCAGAAACTTGAGACCTCAATTCAGAAATTGCCTGTAATCATTGAAGGCTTGGCACAACAGAGCGGTTGCTGCCTCCTGTGTTGTGCCAGCACACAGCCAGGCAGGTCAGGGAACTGGTCCAACTGAAAAAGAACCCAGCAACGAAGTGCTGTTCTGGTTGGAGCAATACCTGGATCAGGCTTGTGGTGCAGCCACGCATGCTTATGTGGTTCCATATTCCCCAGTAGGAATGAGGATGTGTTTTGGGAGAATGGGGTACTTAGGTCACTATAGTCAGCATGGTCACCTACTCTGTAAATGTGGACTAATTTTAAGGTTCAAGGTTTATTCAAGTGAAGGAGACATCAGCACAAGTCCAGACCTTCCCAGTAGTTCAAGCATCTTTCTGAATTGAGGCTTAAAATACCAAGTGTGCCATTAGTAGGGCGTTAAGAAAATTTAGTGCTAATTGTGATTTCTTGTGCTGCAAGAAGTCCACTGATTGAACAGTCCACCAGTCACTTGTGTTTGGATTAAAGGACTGCTGCTTTGTGGGATTTTTGTACAGAAATTACGTGATTTTGTTATTTTTGCCCCTTGAAAATAAGAGTGAAGTAAAACATCTCCTTAGCCTCAGAACAGTGATCCACATCCCACCTACAGTCAAGGTAAAATCTAGGTTCTGGTACTTGAGTTCTAACAGATGTAGCAAAGGCACGTTTTGCCCCTAGCTGTCTGTCCTACCTCACTGCAGAGGCTGTTGCCTGTAAAACAGAACAGCAGTCAAGCCTGTATAACAGATCTTTACCACCCCAGTTCATGGCTTTCATTTTAATCAACAGTTCGCAGGGGCTTTATGCGCAGGGCCTGAGTTTACACCCAGGACCTGCTGTATTTGGTGGTGGCCTAAGTGGGGTGTCTTCTTTCTCTGCTGCCTGAATGCTTAAACTTTTTAATCAGCTTCTGTACTGCTGCAATTTACAGTGCACTGTTTGAAGATAAATTGTTGCCAATCTTAGTTGTCCTAAAAAGCTCTAACTTTCATGAGCCAGCAGCTAAATACTTTAGGTGTCCACACACTAGAGGTGAAAGAAATTTGACCAGTCATTCAGACAGTTAAACTGTCCCTATTTCTCAATGAGCCAGAACCTGCCAGTTTTGGGTAAGGTACGAGACCACATTTGTTTCCTTTCCACTCACTACAGGCAGTGGTGAACAACTTGGCATGGTAATGTGTTTCAGGAGGTAAAGATGTTTGTTTTACTGATTCAGAGTACCTGCAGAGAACCCATAGAATACATCTCTCAAAGATGAAATGCTGCAATGCCTAATATTTTATGAATGATAGAGTTTGGTTTCTGTTATTACCGACATTGAAATATCTGGCTTTAATTGCAATTGCTATAATGCATTCTGGAATCATGGACTGGAGTCATAAACTGTGACAGTTCATTATCTTTCCTGCACTTGGACCCTTACAAGTTGCAGGGGTCAATCAGAACAGCACGCTTTGCATGTTCGTTAAGAGGAGGAATACATAATTTACCCTCCCAACAAGTACTGATGTATTGTTAAGCGGGGAAAATGTTTTTCAACAGATAATTGTTTTTAACCTTTTGTATTAACATTCAACTTTCCTGTCAAAATTAAGAATTCCTTTCTACATCTGTCCAGTTGTCATGGATTCAGCAGTAGCAGTCATTTTTCCCCTTCTTAGTAGTTGGTGCAGCGCTGTGTTTTTGACTTGTGGCCTGAGAACAGCGCTGACTGCTACTGCTGAATCCATGACACCAGTATTGGAAGGATTTGACAAAATGTGAAATGTTGAATGCATCAGGTTAGTATGTTCCCAGCCCAACCTAGTAGTAGGAGGTCACACAGGAAAGAATAAAAGTTGTTCAGATTTTCTGGGTTTTTTCAACATACAGGGATGAAAAAAACCCAACCCTGTGGAAAGCAAGTAATATTCAGATAGGCTTTCTCTCTATTATCCCTTCAAAAGATGTTCCAATTGACATTTTTTCTCAGATTTGGGATGTGATATATTTCTTCGTGTTTAAGAGGAAATCAAACACATCTTGTCAGAGTGCTAATGAGCATCCATATTCTCCTGTCACTGTAATCTCACCTGTTTGAAAATGACATGATGTGCTAATATCCTTTTTGGTAGGTGAAGGTAGATGAAATCAAACCAGCTGCTATGCTGATTGGAGGGGCAGTTGTTTAGTAAAGTAAAGCACTTGCTGTCCTCCAGTGCCACCAAGCATCCTGCCTTTCCTGCATTCCCAGTCCCAATATATGTTGTGAAAATTCAGCTGTCAAACCTGGATCTGTAGTGTCTTTTCTAGCTGTAATCCTTTAGTAACCCACTAAGCCTGTGAGATATCTTTTAATATCCTCAAAAAAGCTTTATCTAGTGTAGCTTCTTTCCCGAAATTAATGAGCATTTGTGATAAAATACAGATAAGTGAAATGTAACAACCATCACGTACACATCTCCTCTTTTATCGCACACAGCATTCTAGACCAAAAGTCAGATGTTTATTTCACTTATTGTGATAAATCCCTTAATTTAATTAGAGGAGATAAAGCTGATTTTTGTTTTTTCATTTCTTAAAGCTTATTCTTTTGATCTACTGTGAAGCCAGTGAAATACCTGTTTTGTGGCTGGTTCAAAATGCTTGTAGCAGGTGCTGTATCAGGTTGACAGGCTTCATGGCTACTTGAAGGCAGTATTTGTCGCTTAATTTATGCCTTGTGAAATTTTTTTCCATCAGGTGGTTCACGCAGACATCTGTACTCAGGCTTCACTTCTTCAGAAGGCTGATGTTGTTGTAATGAATAATGTCTTTGAATATTTTCTTGACAGACAGGAACAGGCTAGGTAAGCTATGTGTCTGAACAAGTTATCTGTTTCTTTGGCATTGTCTGTGTAACCTTGTGAGCTATGGAAAACCTTAAGGTTGTGCTTTTTGAAGTCACATAAATTACGTAAATTAAACTGCCTACACTTGTTACACTTAACTGCTAAAGTGTTATGGCAGTTGTTTGTTGTTAAACCCACTAAACACTGCTGCTTTGTTTACCCAAACCTTGCCCTGAATCCTTGCACTGGTCTGTTAAAATAGTATCTGCTGTTAAAGGACCTGAAATTACTATATTGGCAAAAGCTGAATCTCCAGAAAGAATACAGGCCACTGACTTGTGAATGTCACAGCTTTAATACAGATGCACTGCAAAACATGGCTATTAATCCTATTTTCTAATATGTATTCATAAGGATGCAGTAGCAAACAAACGTATGGCTAAGATTCTTCTCTTTCAGGTACAAGACACTCAGAGATGCGCTTTTGCTAATCCAGCAATATCTTTTTATTCCATAAATAACTTTATCATCCAAAGTTAGTTTGCCTTTATAATGGACAGTCAAAAAGAAAGTGTGTCTTCACCATCCCAGCCAGCAGTCTGACATTTGCTAGCAGTTTCAGCTAAGGCTTGTCTTATTACTGCCCATGATACCAAGCGGTAATGTCAGCTAGAGAGGCATAGAGTGGATGGGTGAAGAGTAGTGGGTGTTTCAGATTGCCAGGAGATTTGTTTCTGAGCACATGTCTGAGAACTCATTTGATTCTTCAAGAACTCAGGGACAGTGGTTTAATGTTGCATTAGTACCATGACGAAAAATGACATTTGAAGAATACTGGAAATATAATTCTTTTTAGTCTGAATTGCCATGCTGTGAAAAATTATCTGACTTGCAAAATCAGGAGAAAAGGAATGCTGGAGGCAATATTTAAATACTTCAGTTGCTAATGTCTTAAGAGAAGTGTTTTGTCATGACAGCAAAGTGTGTATGTAAAGAGCAGGTTGTTAATAAGCTTAATCATAGAATCACAGAATGATTCAGATTGGAAAGGAACTTAAGATCATCTAGTTCCAACACACCTGCCATGGGCAGGGATGCCACACACTAGACCATGTAGCCGAAGGCTCATTCCATCCTGACCTTGAACACTGACCAGGGATGGAGCATTTACCACTTCTCTGGCCAGCCTGTTCTAGTGCTTCACCACCCTTCCAGTAAAGAACGTCTTCCTAGCCATACATCTAACCTGAACTTCCCTTGTTTTAGTTTGAACCCATTACCACTTGTGCTGTCACTACAGTCCCTGGTGAAGAGTCCCTCTCCGACATACCTGCAGGCCCCCTTCAGATACTGGAAGGCTGCTATTGATAATAAAACAGTGTGCTCAGAGACTGGATTTTCTTCAAAAGTTAAAGGGACAAAATGTCACTGTTTAATCCTAGTCCAAGCTGAAGGTGTTGACAGTACAAAATGACGTGCATGTTTGTTAAAAAAGTTAAAAAGTTAAAAATCTTAACACTGTAAGACCATTTATTCCCTCTGTTTTAAATATGAAGCTTGATTTTGTTCATACAAGATATTTGTTTAATAGTGACTGATAAGCATGTATAGCAAGTCTTTTAGTCTGTCTCTGCCCAGTAAACTGTAGAAGTCTTCAGTTTATGATCAAGTGTGGTTTGTTCCCTAAAAATTGGTGACCTGCTTTTTTTTCAGAGCTTGGGAATTTATTGCTTGTAATGTAAGGAAAAGAGGGTCCTTACTAGTGACAGTTCCAAGCCTTACAGAATCGCTTTCAAAGGTCCAGGTAAGTTCCCTCAGCTGCTTTTAGCCAAGACATTTTGTTACTTCCTATGAAAGTGGCAGTCTGGTAGCTGGGGTTAGCTGCTTGCCAGTATTGATGTGAGGGAAGGATATATAATTTTGTGTGTAGATTAAAAGATGTAGGACTTGGGATTTTAATTCCAGGTTGAACATCAACACATCTGCCAGTACTTTGATTTTCCGCACCTGTAAAATAGAAATCCCAGCCTGTGTCAACAGGCTGCATGAACTGTTATATTATTACATGTATTAGTAACAATACTTTAGCTGTGAAGTTAAAAAAACCAAACAAAACAAAACCCAACACAAACCATTAATAAATTCAGATTAGGGTGTGAGTAATTTTTGCGATAATCATATCCACTTCCATCAGACTTCTTTCAGGTATAGGGGTAGAACTTCAGAAGTACATACGTATTTATGGACTTCTCAAGGCAAAACTTTGAAATGTTTTCTTTATTTAGCTCTATATTTGCACATTGCCTTGAAACATGACAAACTATTTTGTTAAGCTAGTGGGAGAAAGGGACATATTAAAGAAGGACCATCACTGAGGATGCTGTGTGTTCTGACCTGCTGTGAGCATAGAAAATGACTCATAGTGTGAGCTGTTAGAAGTACAGATCAGGGAGAGATGTGGTCTCCTAACTAGTCAAGTGATTACCGTCAGGCGTCCTGGATCAGTGGCGTAGCTTTAAATTGCCTGTTGGAAACAAACATGATGACAGTGCAACTTCCAAAGATGTTGAACACCCTGTGCTACTACTGCTGTTCCCTGAGTAGTAACTACTTCTGATGGACCAACCTCTGCTCTGTTACCTCTGCTAAGCCTGCCGTAGGTCACTGGTAGATTACAGTTGTTACGTTTATGATGCCTAACCAATTGTGTGGGTTGGCTTTACCTCAGAAACAAAACACTGATCATACACGACAAGGTTATTTATGAAGTGGCTTGCTCACCACAGTAGTCTGCTTTAGAGAAATCAAATCACTTGTTGCCTCTATGTTGATGGGTAAAATAGATCCTCAGGCCCAGAATCAGCAATGGTGTCACTTGACCTTTCCTTGGAGCAGGCAGTAGAAACACAGCAGCTGAGAAGCCCTTTGTGGCCTTAATACAATACTCCCTGTGTGTAAATCAAGAAATACCTGTAATTCTTTTATGGTACAGTTAATGGCTCCCTCAATACTTCTGTCAGAATGCACATAGAGAAGCATGCTAGCAGAATACCTAGGTTATTCACTGAAATAATTTTTAAAAGCTGTCTTTCATAGAATCAAAATTATATAAAATGGTTTGGATTGGAAGGGACCTTAAAGATCGTCTTGTTCCAACCCCCGGCCATGGGCAAGGACACCTTCCACTAGATCAGGTTGCTTTAAGCCCTGTTCAACTTGTCCTTGAACATTTCCAGGGATGGGGCAGCTACAACTTCTCTGAGCAACCTGCCCCAGTGTCTCATCACCCTCATCTTACTTGTGTCCAATCTAAATCTACCCTCTTTTAGTTTATAATCACTGCCTTTTGTCCTGTCACTACAGGCCCTGGTAAAAAGTCTTTCAATCTTCCTTAAACGGCTGCAGTAAGGTCTCCCTGGAGCCTTCTTTTCTCGATGCTGAATAACCCCAGCTCTCTCAGCCTTTCCTCACAGGAGAGGTGCTCCAGCCCTCTGACCATTTTTTTGGCCCTCCTCTGGACCTACTGTACATGTCCATGTCTTTCTTGTTCTGGGGTCCCCGGAGCTGGACAAGGTACTCCAGGTCTCTCAGAGTAGAGGGGTAGAATCACCTCCCTTGGCCTACTGGCCACACTTCTTATGCAGCCTGTGATGCAGTTGGCTTTCTGGGCTGCTCACATTGTGGGCTCATGTCCAGTTTTTCATTGACCAGGATCCTCAAGTCTTTCTCAGCAAGGCTGATCTCCATACATTTGTCCTCCGGGCTGTGTTGACCGGCAGGTCCCAGCTGCAGGACCTTGCACTTGGCCTCGAACTTCATGATGTTCACATGGCCACACTCCTCAAGCTTCCCAAGGTCTCTCTGGATGGCTTCCCTCCAGCAAATCCACTTCGTCGCTTGGCTTGGTGTCATCTACAGACTTGCTGAGGGTGTTCTCATTCCCCTCTGTGTCTTTCCTGAAGATAATAAATAGTATTGGTCCCTGTACAGGCCCTTGAGGGACAGCACTTGTTACTGGTTTCCACTTGGGCACTGAGCCGTTCACTGCATCTCTTTGCATCTAATCTTTATTCTCTTTATTATCTTTGGATCTTTCTTTATTCTCTCTCATTTAAGTTAAATGACATTTCCAGAAATTAATTTATCATTGCTGCATAACTTGGAATGACTAATCTCCCTTATTATGCCTTGCATTTTTAATGTTATAGTGACCTTGAAACTCTTGTTATGTTTTTCAACATTGTGCTAAGAATCTGTTTTCATCGTTTCAGACAGATACACAACTTGGCCAATGGGTGGAAGAGATACAGCTAAACTATGATGTCTATGCGGAAAAGGATGTTGACAGAGAAGCACTTGAACAAATACATTTATACAAGATTCTCTAGTAGCTGGGAGAATTTGCTAGTATCCTTGTAATATCATCTATTTTGGGTTTAAAATGAATTTGGATTGTTTTGTGTGAATAAATCAGGTCAAAATTCTTATTGTGATAAATCTGGGTCATATCTGTGGTTTGTAATGAAAGAGTCTTTTGAAACAGGTTTTTTATGGAGGCATCCTGTATCATAAAGTCAGAGAATAGCAAGGGTTGGAAAGGGACCTTAAGATCATCTAGTTCCAACCTTCCTGCCATGGGCAGGGACACCTCCCACTAAACCATGCCACCCAAGGCT
>JANRGW010023385.1:24049-48596 GCA_024733675.1 Psilopsiagon aymara
GGGGGGAAGAAGGAGGGGGAAGTGAGTGAACAAAACTGCTTGTTTTACAGCTTAAACTGCGGCAGCTCTTTTAGGAGTGGGAGGTGGGTTAACAAACTGCGTGGCTGATTTACAGCTTAAACCACGACAATTAGAGTTTGCTGTTTAGTTTTGCTACAGACCTTTTATTATCAGTAATAATATTTATTATTAACTGTATTATCTTTAATGTTCCTCCTGTAGAATTTGTGGGGTTTTTTTCCAGGGTCTGTTTGTCCACTGGCATCAGTTATGAGAAGCAAGTCCTTCTGTTTAGTTAGTTATCCTCAAGGTGGGTTTAACATGACAAAGCAAATGACATTGAGGAGCCATTGAGAATTAATTCAGTGAGTCCAGGACAACAGAACTCTGTTCCACTTCCTGCACTTCTGCTGGGGATGGTAGGAAGTGTAATAAGGGGTTAAGAAGCTGAAAATTCTGAACAGGTGTCATGGCTTAGCGGAGGCTTGGTGGTGGCGTAAAACATTGGAAATTCGTAACAGAGCCTCCTCGGAGAGGAAAGATCCACATACGCCCACCACATTTACATTTAGATTGTACGTTCTAAGGATGTGAAGCTTTTAGTCAGCTGAAGAATGTTTCAGTTTTTAGCAAACATTAACAATCTGAGTGCAAAAATACGAACTTCAGGAGTTTGGACAAAGTGTGCTGGGAATTTAGAAGTGCTGTTAAAAGTTTGCTACACAAATGGGAAAACTTTAAATTGGTTTTAAGTCTTCAAATGATTTACAGGTCAGTGAACTTAATATATGCTGTAAGCAAAAAGGAACAGTGGCCCCTTCGGTCTCACAAACATAGTAAGTAAATGGTACTGTAGAAGGGATAGTGAATTTTAACAAGTCTTATTTTCGTGGTCTTTTTGAAGTGGAAGATGTTTTTCCCTTGAGTGATACTGAACCGCCATGTTGAATCTTGCATTTAAAAATTAAGAAAGATGGAAAGCTTTTTCTTAAAAGTGTTTATTTTATTAAAGAACAGTAACTGAACTGTTGATTGCTTCATTGTCAATGAGACAAATGCCCTAGAAAAGGAACCTAGAAGAGACTAGGCATGGGGTGGAGGTAATGCAGGGCTAATAGATCTAACAAGGAGAGAATAAAAAATGAGAAAAAAAATACATGTGCAATTCAGAATTGAGGAAATGAGCACTATAGTAATCAGTACAGTGGAAACTGTGGCTGAATTTGGAGTGTATAAATAGGCTGCTATAAAAGGAAAACTGACTGGGTCTTAAAAAGCTACTTCATAACCCTACTATCATGTGAAAAGAAAACACCATGTCAGAATGTTGCTTACTTCTTCCAGAGGTCCTGCAGGATCTCGTGAATCAATTGTCAGGACTTTTGGCTCATGGGTATACTGTGCCCTGCACCTTGTTTTGGTAATATGGGAACTATAGCTTTCATTGCAGTTGTTTCCCTTCTTCATGCTGAGTCTTCAAATAGTTTTTTTGGGTGTTGATCTCAGATAAAAAAAATTCAATAGACTGGAGCAGATCACCAGCATATTTAATGACATCTGTATCCTCTGACTCTGGAAATAGCATGCACATGTCTGGAGCTCATATGCAACAGAGGGTGCAGCAGGGAAGCTCCCTGTCTTTTTTTAGACATCAGGAGAAACTTAAGAGGTGAGTTCCAGCTGCTGAATCTTCTGTTTTCCTCTCCTGCTTTTAATAGGTCCTTGATTTAAACCCTCACCCCAACATGTTCACAGAGGAGAGGTGGTGGTGCTTTTGTTAAACTGGTACTCGGAAGTACAACTCCTCTGTCCTCCCTTTAGAGATTACTTCCTAATTCGACTTCATAAAAGCTCATAAGGCCATTCTTAAGGATGTTATGAGCTGCTTAACTCATCTACCAAAGAGCTAAAAAGCAACTAGTCTGTGAAAGAAGGTATTAATTGTATCTGTCTCTTTCCCAGCTTTTACTTCTCTTATCTCACCCCTTTTAGTCCTATTATAGATGCCCACATGTAAGGGTAGCGAAAGAAAGGTGTGAGGTGATTTGCAAAGCTCTATGTGAACGTGTGCAAATTGCTTTTCCCTGTGTACACTCAGGCAGCCTTGGTTGTCAGCTGAAATCCTCCCAAGAGTGTGAATATTGTCTCAACTCAGGTTTTGCTTTGTTGGCTCAAGGAAGCTTCCACTGGTATATCCAGTGTGCCGAGTCCTTGTTCTCAGCTCTGCTATATTGCGCAGTATTTGGCACATGATTGAACTTTGCCTCAGTTCCACAGTAAAAATGGGAGTAACATATCCAAAATCAGAGGTTGTGAATTCAGTGAGTATCAGTTGCTTTGAGACTGTTGTGTAAGGAGTGCTGGACAGCCATGCTGTTCTTTGTAAACTGACGTAATTAAAAAAACCTGAAAGGCAAAGAAAATACCACTACCTCTCTGAGGTAAACTTTCTGGCCCTTCACAAGACAGCTTTGAAAAGCAGGGATTAACCACGCTCGTGTTGAAGATGCATGTGTTATTATTTCCTAGTTCCTCAGTTTTTACAGTGTCCTTGCTGTTAGAAGCCCACTGGTGTTGGGAGGAGGGGAAGGAGGAGAAACAAACCCACGGGTACCCAGGTTTGTGGGTTTGTGGGCAGGGCAGCTCTGTGGCAGCTACCGGAGGTGGCATATGGCTGTTGGAAGCTGCCTCCAGCAGCTCCTGGACTGCATGGACTGTGTGCTACATCATCCCATGAAAGGACAGCACCACATATAACCTAACTCCAGCTACAAGACTGAAACACTGTGGTCACGAACAGCTCATAAATCAGAAAATTTCACATTTGTAGGCCTAAATTAGCACAGATTAAGCTGAGGGAGCTGCGTATCTGCAGTGTTTGTTGTAATCACCAGGAGTTTCTGGCACACACGGAAAGTAGCTCTGCTCTTCCCTAGCAGCTTAAGTTTCCGTGTAGTATTGTGCCTTCTGCAGAGCGAGCTATCCAAAATATGAATCCATCAAGAACTACTTCTGTAAAATAAAGAAGACTTTAACCTGTCTAGCTGTAAGAAAAAACCCGTCAAGCTGTAAGAATGACAGATTAACTTTGCAAACAGGAAATATCGCAAATATTTTTGCTTGAGATTTTGTTCTCAAAAAATCATCAAATGCCTCGTGTGGGCAGCCTGGCTCGCAAAGGTGAGTAATTTTCCATGTGTCCTTTATGCCAGTAAGCAGTACTGGAAGGGACTAATGTCCCGTGCGTGGGGAAACTTGACAGTGAAGAAAGCCTGAAAAATCCAAATCTCTCTTTCCTGGGTTTCTGCTATCTCTTGTCTCTTTTCAGCCATCTTTCCTCTCCCTGCTGCTAGTGCCAGGACCAGCCTCTGGTGCAGCAGGAGGCACTCAGGGAGGCTCTGCTTGAGAATGGCTGCAGCCTGAATGTTTTCTCTGATACTGGAAGACAATTATAGTCAATGTGGCTGGTAACTTCAGCTGAATGACTTCTGGGGGTCAATGCTAAGTGGGATAATGATGGAAATGTTTTAAAGGGCTGTTTTGCACTCTTCAGGAATTCTGGACTCCAGAGAAATGAGCAGAACCAGCTCTATCTCCTCTCTAGGGTGTCACAACAGACCCAGGCTGTGGCTTCCTCCTGCCCTCAGTTAAAGCAGGAGCTTGGCATGCACAATGCCACCGCTTCTTGCTAGGTTTTTAACAAGTGGGCTCTCAAAAGCCGCCCTTGGGCTGTTACGAACCCTCTCGCAATAGAGGGGCTTGTACCTGTAGAAATACAAGTGTAAAAGGAGGCAATGCTGTTTGGCCAACAAATACATGTTTAATGTTCTTTCTGTACTTCTACTCATTCATTATTTGAGATGAGGTTAACATGGCACAGTGTTTTGGGGAACCTGCAGGGCAAATGCAGGAGAGGGGAGGCTCTGCCTCTCTGCCCAGCTGTGCTTCCCCAGGTTTGCCGGAGTGTGGAAGGCAGGCAGCCAAAACTGTCACCCTGGGCTCGAAATAGCAAGGATGGGGAAAGTCGGCAGGAGATTTCATGCCAAAATCTGAAGCGGAATATTTTACCGGAGGTGCTAGCAGCTGCAACAGAGATCAGGACCCAATTGTCTGCAGCACTGTGCGAGCATGGGTATTGTGTATGTGCATGTAAATAGCCACCCGCAGAATGAGACTCTGCTTATCCTCAAGAGTCTAGTATGTACATGGACAAAGGCAGAAGAAAGGAAATATTATTTCCTATCTTCCAGGTGGGGCATTGAATTTTGTGCCGTTATTGTGATTGTGTAAATGAGGTAATTGCACGCACATGGTCTGCTATAGGATTGGTTGGTGCACTTTTTATAGTCAGTATATTCAGGAGCTTACAATTGTGAGCATGAAAATACACATATAGCTGTTAAAGTAAATAGCCTCTATTTGGAAAATGACATTAAGAAGATAAATAGTACGCAGTTTACTGGAGAGGGGAGAGGTGAACATCACTGATGGCTTCCTGGCAAAACGCTTAAGATGCTAGAATACGGGCACCAAGCTGCCGCACAGATAAATGTTGCAAGGGCACTGGTGTGATGAAGAAAAGAATTTGGGTGGAGCTGCCTGCTTCCAACTGCTTGAACAACGAAACAAGGGAAAAATTAACAAATTTAGTAGTAAGTTACATGGAAAGCTAACAAAACACAAGGCTTTGTGTCCTAAAATGAAACTAAGCATGGTGTTGTAGAAGTGCTTGCCAACTAAGTAGGGCTGGATGCTGAGGAGCAGTATTCTGTGCTAGAGATAATAGATGCCTGCATATTTTCTTTCAGTCCCGCCTAAGATGTGCAAGCTTAGAATGTGCACAAACTGATACATTTTCAAGGTAATTTTGAAAGCATTTTGAATAGTAAGTACGTTTCAGTTAGGAGCTGTGCCAATTAGAGAAAATGATAACCTGAACTAGTAGGTTTGAGGAATCTATGTGTACTAGGGCCATCCCTCTGTAGTCTGCACAGGAGCATCTCAGGCATTCTCACTGGTTCTTTCTCACTTGGGCCTGTTAGAAAGACTGGACCGATGACTAGTCACTCTCAGAACTCCATTCCTGCTGGCAATGTAACCCAGAAGGTCATAGCAAAAAAGTCCAAAACAGAGCCAGGCAATGAGTGGGTCACAGCAAGCATTCAAGGATTTTATAATCAAAACTGACACACATGAAAGTACAGCGTGTGGTGTTGCAATACCATGAGTCTGTAATTCTAGTGCATTTACTGGAATTAGTAAGGATCTCCACTGCCTGGTTAACATCTATGCTTCAGAGACTGACTCTATTTCAGTGTCATCAAGGTGTCAGCCAAAAACTCTGATGCTGCACTAAGATTTGCTGTGGAAGAGAAGACTCCAAAATATGTACAGCTTTTGGCCGCCTTTCAGAAAGGGGCTGATTGTGGAATACAGTACGTGTCGGGCTTTTTTTATGTTTTAATGACTCATATTCTGGACCTTATTCCTGTTCGTCTTTCAGTGCTAAACACAAATTGCTGTTTAGCTCAAAATGCTGTTTTGGTAATAGAAGTAGACATAAGTTTTATCTATGGATTTTACAGCTATGCATTTTTCAGAGTGAAGTTCCCTCTTTAGGCTACGACTGACATTTGGCTGTGGCAGTGTTATACCAGCTTTTAGTGCTACCTCTGCAGCATTACTTGTGCATTCACAGTTGTGGGATATAGCTGGCGTGCTGTATCAGATATAGCTACTTCTGTTCATGCAGGCTCCAAATACAACATCTTCTCCCTGAGAAGAAAAAGCTCCTGCTTTCAGATCATCTCCTCCTGCCACCACACTGTCCTGGTGCTTATCTTTTCAGCTTTTCCTTCCCTCTGGTGTGATCCTGCATCTTGGCCCATCCCTGGCTGCTACCAGCTCTGCTGTGTCCCACCTCTTTGCAGGGCTGTTCCCTGACCCCAGCTCCCCAGACTCTTGCTTACTGCTTCCTGGTAAGCACTGGCTTTGAGGGGGAGCCTCAGCTCATGCCTCACGGAGGGGTTTAGCCTGTATTTTGCTCTGTGCCTCATCTTGGATGCTGGTGTGCATCTGTGGTGAAGCACACTGTGCTGCTGCCCAGGAACCAGTGCCTCAGAGGCACACATGGGAGTGAGAGACCTGTTAGCTCAGGTACCAGAAGTCTGTCACCAGCAAATGAGGTTGCTACAGGCCATAATCCTTCTCATCAGGTAACTGAGCTGAAGCATTTCTGCGCAGCATGAAGTCTGCATAATTTAAGCATCTTCCCTTAACAAGAGCTGTTGTGACCTATCAGATGGTGTTGAGCACAGAAATTGTTAGATAAAAGTAAAGGGGAGTGTGCTGGTTCAGGTGTCTGCTGGTATAACCCCATGTGTGCAAGACTTCAGCAGATTTCCTTCGGTTCTTATCAGCTGAGTATGTGGCTCTCCACCTTTAACTCAGAGCAGCACAAGTTCTGAAGATGGATCTTTGAACCTAATTATGCACAGATACTCAGATCCTGAGCTGCAGACAAAAGTGTGGGCTGAGGGAGAAAGCACAAAACCAGCTTTAAGCTACCTTTGAATTTCTTCCACATCTATTATTATGCTTGCTCTGATTAAATAAACAAGATTTTAACTTGCAGAATAGCAGAATATGAATTGGCTATCAGTTTTCCCAGGGTCTCTACTACAGTTATCGCAGGGTCTCTACTACCAGTGAATGTCTAGAAGGCTGAAAGCACCTCTTAAGGATATGATTTTCTTCCTTCCCAACTTCCTAAGGCTTTCCTGCAGGTGAGAGGAACCTTAAAATGACTTGTTCTGTTTTCCAGTTCTGAGAGGGCTTTGCTCACAAGAACAGCACAACTGAGCACAGGATGAGAATTAGATTCATTTTACTTACATAGATAACAAGGTGGCTTCTGTGAAATTTTTCAGTCCCTTTTAAACTGATGCTGTATTTGCAGTCAACATGGTTTAACCCCCGCTGGCAACTAAGTACCATGCAGCCACTCTCTCACTTGTCCTCTGTGGGATGGGGAGGAGGACTGGGAAAAACTAAGACCCATCGGTTGAGATAAGGAAGTTTAATTGTCAAAAATAAAGTACAAAATAATACTACTAATAATAGTAATAATGAAAAGGGAAATAACAAGGGGAGAGATAAAACTAAAAGGAGAAAAGAACCCAACCAAACAACAAAAAAAACCCAACAACAAGCAGAAGTGGTGCGTGATACAATTGCTCACCACCCGCTGACCAATTCCCAGCACAACCCAAGCAGCAATTGGTCCCTCCCAGACAACTCCCCCCCAGTTAATATGCTGAGCATGACGTACTGTGGTATGAAATACCCCTTTGGCTAGTTTGGGTCAGGTGTTCTGTCTCTGCTTCCTTCTGGCTTCTTGTGCCTTCCACACTGGCAGAGTATGAGAGACTGAAAAGTCTTTGGTCAGGGTAAATGCTGCTGACAACAGCTAAAACACTGGTGTGTTATCATCACTGTTCTCAGATTGAAGCCAAAGCACAGCATTGCACCAGCTACTGGGCAGAAAATTAGCTCTATCCCAGCTAAAACCAGGACAGCAGTACAAACAATCCAACACTGCATTCCTTTTCCTCTGAGCTGCTGTGGTCTGCTCTTCTTGGTTTTGCCTTTGGTTTTGTTTGGTGTTTTTTTCTGGTTGACTATTTTGCCCAGACTTTCTATTCAGGACAGTTCATACCCACCTGAAAGATTCTGGTAACAGAAGGATGGTCTTACTACTCATTGGTTTCAGTTGACAGTCATCCTCTGAATTAACAGAAGTTAGTGGCAGCACCCGTATTTCATCATAACTGTACATATGGTTTAGCTCTCACAAATAACAAATTAGTTTTTATTTAGTAGCTAGAAGGTGGTTATTTTACTGAGATTTAGAAGCAGACCATTCAACCTAGAGTTACTGGCCTTTCAGTAATGTGGATTTATGCTTTTTTATTGTCTTGTAACTAGAGTGCTATAGTATCAGGACTTGGGGTTATTCCCTTGTCCTTCCTGCCAGTGGCTGCAGGGGCATGGAGGTAGTGGAGAAGACACACTGCTGGTCAGAAACAACTTCCCCTGCTTCCCATGAAGGCCTTAATGGTGGTGAAGGACCCTGGCAGAGAGAAGACTGGACAAGCATGGGTAGGTGATGCCCATGCTCAGAGCCTAGATTAACTGGCAGAGCTATCTTAGCTTCCAAGCAAGTACTTCCAGCTCATGGAAATGGGCTCACCTCACTGCTGTGGTCATAGCACAAAAGAAATAGGACACAAACTTCTCAGCATCTCCAGAGCAGCCTGGTGGTCATATGGTAGGGAAAATAGCAATATCCTGCTCAGTGCCCTGGAGAGAGGAAGGAAAGCCTACAAACCCCAATGATAACCTGAGCCTAGAGATGTGCCCTCATTAGATCTGCAACCTAGCTGAGCCCTTTCTGTTGCTCACAGCCCTGAAGAGCCCTACCCTCTGCTGCTGCAGCTACTGGGTTTGCTAAGTCTAGAACAACTTCCCATAGCTTCCCACTTAGCTTCTTGTATGACCCAGCCAGTTTTCTCTCCCCTGCCTTGCAGAACTGTTCCACCTCTCCCAGTCATGTTCCCCCCTTTACTCTTCCTACAGTGTTTTCAGAAATGCACAAGGGCTGTCCCATTACCCTACCCCTCAGTAAGGGAAGATGGAGTACAGAGGTCAACAGCCTGGGATCTGTTTCTGCCCAAACTGGTTCACCTGGATGCTGGTTCCCAGCCAGCCTACCTGTGAGGTGGGAGAGGAGAAAGGTGAGAAGGAAAAGCAGGAGAAATCAGGAGCAGCAAGGCTTGTTCTGAAAGAATTAGGGAAAACTGCTCCAGGCAAGGAGGCTGGTGTGGGCTGCTGGTTTTGTGTCTGTCCCCAGGAGCTGGGTGATGCACAGCTGGTGAGACAGCCCTCCCTTCCTCCTCTGGGTGCTCCCTATTCCCAGGGCAGTTTTAAGGCACTGAGCATCCAACACGGAAGTGGATTAGGGTGAAGAGGGGCTAAGAAGCTCATCAGTAGGAGGAGGTCTGGCACTACTGAATATGGACACAACATAGGAGAGCCATCAGCACTCATCCTTTTGTGGGGAACAGCCCCTTTTCAAGTTCTGTTCTTCCACTGCTGTGCTTGTTGGTCTTCACCTGTTACCTGTGTTTTCCATTAAACCGTGGTCTTTCCAAGCTGGCTAATGAGAAGGCATCTTCCCATCTCCCCTGTACTCAGACACTGGTACCTGAAGGAGCTCTGCCTGCGAAGCCTTGGCTTAGCCTAACACTTTTAACCAACCCTAAAGCCAGTATTTTTTCAGAAGCTGTATTTATGACCACAGATGAATTAGATACAGATTGCTTAATTTGCATAGGTGCCAGACACAGAGATGCACAAAAACTTGGCAGGTATGCCCAGACACAAGGCGAGTGCATGTTGCAAGAAGAAGGAGACAGGGCCCATGTTTGTATTGCTGTGGGGATTGCTGCTGGCAGGGCAAAAGGGGTTTACTGGAACCCAAAAGCTTCAGATCAAAGCTGTGAAAGGGCTTTTAATTCCATTCTGCTCTCTGCCTGTGCTGCACCAGCACTCTCTTATGCTTTCCTTTAAGCAAAAACTTCCACTGTGGTCAAATCATTATGGGTGTAGAGGAGCTGCCAGAATGAGGCAGCTACAGGAGGTTTTGGCAAATCAGCTGAGTTTGAGACATGATGGTTGGACACTGTCAGGTTTAGCAGTGATGGCTACACATGGCCATGTCCCATCTCCTCCACCCCACTGCCTCAGCCTCTGCACCAGTGGTGGCCAAAGCAGGGCCATGCTGCCTCAATCCGCACAGCCCTGGGCCAGGCTCAGCGGCAAAACTAGTCTTGCCAGCATCTACTCTTGTTTCCAAGCTGCTGGGACAGACAGCACTGGGAGAGGGTTGCAGCAGACAATGGGGAGGTAAAGCGTTAAAGATTGCTGCTGTTGCTGTTCAGTCCAACAGAGCCCATCTGTCAAGAGTCCTTAACACACGTTCACTCCCAAGATGGAGGTTTCTGTTACGAACTAAGTAGCTTTAGTTCTATGCTATTCAGTAGAGTCTGCTTATAGGGAACTGAAAACTTGGACAGGAACCCTTGGCCAAATAGCTATGCAGTTTAATGCATTAACACCACCAACTTGCTACTCTTCCCACCAGAGCAGAAGAGGATGGATACCACACCTCACCCCTTTCTCAGCCTTAATACAGTGATAAAGGTGGGCTGGTGCTAAGAGACCAAGCTGTAAGTGAGGATGTCCCTCACAAATGCTTGAATCCTGCTCTACTAGCTGGCAAAAGAGACAGTAACTTTTCATGACTATGGTTGTCTTAAACCTTTTTTGACAAAGGTGACATTCAGAGGGGGAGATCCATCAGAGCTCCGCAGCCCCTTTACTACTGAGCAGGAGGATCTACTAGGGTTTAAGATGTCTTAAATCATTTGCAGCGTCTTTGTGTCTTTATCTTCCTTTTGAGTTTTCTAAGTGGAAGCATGGCAGAAATTTGCTAAAAAGCCAATGGAAATTTTGCCTGTAGGCAAGAGGCCAACTAGGAGTAATTACTGTGAAGTCACCTGCTAAAGAGTTACATCCCTTTTGTTTTCATCATTGCTCTTTGATAAGCAGAAAGCACACCGGAAATTCTGCAGTCTGAGGACAGCAGATTGGGGATGTGGTTATCTGCCTCCACTTTCTACACTCTCAACACTCCTTCTCAGAGGCTGAGTGGGACTGCTAGAAAATAGGGAGGACGGGGTTTCCGAATTCTGAATCATGACAGTTTTTACCCAATAGTCTTATCTGTGGTAATTAAAAAATTCCAGCCTAGCAATTAGACTGTAGCTGGTCCCAGGCTCTGTGGGCCTCTTAAATTTCAGGATTAACCAGAGTAATCAAATTAAGTTTTTTTTAATTTTAATTAACATTTCTACTACACTGATACTCAATTGGAGGCCAAGCTGAGCAACAGCATTTTAGAAGTCATTCTGTTATTTCCACTCCTGTTTTCAGTCCTTCCCTGGGGAGCTATAATTCTCACACTGATTCTTTTTGTAGAACCTTGTAACTGAGTCAGACACAGGCTGCACACTAGGCACAGATAATGTGTGTGAAGATATTCCAGCAATTTGATCTTTGCTGTTTCAACCTGCCTTAGAATGGAAATGGATTCAGAGATCCCTCCCAGCCTTATTTCTTCCAGTCTTCATAATATCTGTGGGAACATGATGATCAAAAAGAGGTGGGTGCCTCTTGCTTCCAAAGATTTCTTTCCAACTGGTAAAAAAATTAACTGCATATATAGTGAAACAAAACCAAGAACAACCCAAAAAATAAAACAACAAAACAAACCAAAAAATCCCAACCGAAGCTAAACACCAAAAAGAATCCCCAAAACAACCCACAGGAAACCTTAGGAGGCTTCCAGAACCTTAAATATATAACTCATGAGCTCTGCTTTAGACAGTAGAGATGAGATCAGTGTTTCTTCTCAGATGAGACTAAAGCACCTGGAAGGGAACTTGTGGTAGTTCATCAGTTTTACCCTAATCCAGCCTGGCTGAGGGTTTCAGTTGGTACTTGGGTCCTTTTCCTCCTGCGCCTGAGCGAATAAAGCAGCCGGTGATTAGTGCTGGTTCCTGCAGGACCCCTAGAGGTGCCTTTAAAGATGGCTCAGCACACTTCGGTTCTCTCTGGTGACAGGGTTATTTCAGTCCCTGATCAAGAGCAAACATGGACGCATCACATCTCACAGATATTGAACGTGAGATCTTGTGCTTACAGCCTGAAGTTCTGTTGTGCTAAGCACCACTCTAGCAGTATATATAGGACCGGATACTGGAATAATACCTGATCCTTTATATAGTTTGACACCAAACTGAAATTCATTCATACATTCAAACTTCGCTTTGTTTAATGATGACCTTGTCCAGTGTTTTTTCAAGTTAAAGATTAGCTGACACCTATGAACTGGTAGTTACTGTAATATTAACCTTTTTCCTGACTACTTCTCAGCTTGTCCCTGAAATCAATCTTCAGGCTTTGGGCCACCCTGGAAGCTGAGCAATACTAAGCCACAACAATCTCAAATCCATCACAGCACATCTTAAACTGCCTACACCTCATGGAAAAATCTGACAGATACCTTACTTAGAAATGCTTTGGTTTAGGTATGTCATTCTATTTTGTTCCCTTAATATGTTTCTATGAAAACAGGGTTATGGTTTAGGATTTAATCTTCTGTGTATTCCTGACTTCAGTCATAACCTCTGTCCACATCAAAATCAGCTGGGATATCATTTTCACAGCACATACCAGATTTGAAAACGATCTTTTCATCTTTTCTTCTTCTTCATTTTTTTTTCCTCCTGTAAAGATCTAAAACCTAAGCAGGAAAATAATGAAAAGAGCCTACCTTCATTTCACTGATGTGTTACGCTCAAAGTTTTCTCATCCTTTTTAAATTATTCTTAGTGTGAATTGATTTTGCGGTATTGATTCTAGAAATACTGTCTGTAAGCAGTTATGTTTTGTGCAATATATTAAACAGCAAAGGATCTGGGCGCATGTGTTTAGAAAGAATAGAATATGGTTTTTTATACATACAACACATATATACACATGCATAAGTGTGGAAAATCAGTCAAATGAGATGTAGTACTGGTTACAATAACACACTTTTTTCAGTTCTGTGTTCTTGCTAGAAAAGATTACAATGACCCTGCAGTTGTCTTCTCCAGTGTGGAACAGCATATACATTGAAAACTTACTGGGAAAAAACACCCTGTGAATTTCCATAAGTAGCTGACAACCTGAGTAACAAGACCCGTGAAAGGTGCATTGTAACAACATGCAGAATAATAAAACTAGTGGTTTATACTAAAATTACATATTCATTTCAGGAAAGTGGATTTCAATTCAATGTCATACCGATGTCACCTGCCCTCAGTGCCTTATGTTGGCTTTACAGAGGTTGTATTTGAGCTATTGAAAAAAGTATCTCAAAATAAGCAAATCCACTTTTTTCCTTGAAAGTTGCTCATTGTTCCTTGCCTCAAAAGGAAGCAGTGAACATATCTATACTGCAAATCGGAGACAAGAGTGTGATTAATTGTCTACCTGTCCTTTCCCAGGGAAAGACAGCTGGGAGGGCTGGAGAGGGCTGGTGCAGTGAAGGAGGGCCATGCAGCTTCATGGGACTCTCCATAGTCAAGGCAAGAACTGCATTTATGTATCTTTCCAGAATAAGTTCTGAACCATGTATTCACCAGTCTTCTATGAGTTGTCTCCTAATGCTTAAGGGTTCACCTACATGCCAGTTTTGGGATTAGTTTAACTGTAGATCAGTTCAGAAAGAGGTAGCCATATGGGTACCAGCTACAGTGATAGAAGCACTGTTAGTCTAAAATAACTACATCCACTCTAACAGAGTGCGAAGTAATTGTAATGGTATTTGTAAGTTTAAAACTTTGCAAAAATATGTTTAAATCATCCCTGAGAGCAGAGATAACAGAGAGTGAGCTATATTGCAAGAGTTGGTTGGAATACTTCAGTGTCTTTAGGTACTTGAGAATATTCTGCGTCGTAACTTAAAAATAATTTGATGAACCAATTTCTTTTAGTTGTGACTAGTCAGTCGATTCCTTTGTCAATGTCTGTCAGTTAAAGCTGAACCTAACAAAGTGCATTTATTCAAAAAGATTTCTTAGAAATCTTATCTTCCCGTCAGTTTCTTTAGCCCACTTAGTATCACAGGTCAGGAGTCATCTCCCTCACCAGGGTAAAGAGAACAATTTAGGTCATTTTACTTGAGTACTCAGTTAGCACTTTTTACCACTACAAAATGCTCTAAGAATTGAAGGATGACAGAAAACTCCTTCAAATCACATTTTGAAAAGCATTTTCCAAAAATGACTATGTTAGTAGACTTTATTGTCACCAGAAAGCCTCTGTTAATCTTACGAAGCATCTGCAATGAATAATCTTCCCCTCCTCCATCCTTATTTGCTGCCAGAAACAGCTTATAAATGCTTAGTTCAGAACACTGCCAAATTTTGCTTTTAGGCACACTGTTGTAAACAGAGAATATTCCTACTGATTTTGGTAGAATTTCTCCAGATTTATGTGGATGCAAGCAAAAGCCAAATTTTGCTTGGGTCTTTCCTCATCACCTGCCACTTTGTGCCCTGGTTGGCACCAGAACTGCCACCTCTGGTGTCAGGAGAAGGCAAGTGCTTGAGCTGAGTCTGCCCATCATTTGACAAATTATTATAAACAGATTTGAACAAATGTTTCTTTACAAAACAAACTGGTCAGCAGGCTCCAGGCTCTATTCTGATGCATTTTACAGGAAATAATATCAAGTTAGCTATTATGAAACTACCCCCTCCTCACACACACATAATTGCTTCCAGCTTGCTGATTATTACCCTTTCCTTAACTGATAGAGTGAGAAGAGAAATAAAAATATCTCCATACAGTGGGCCAAATCCTCATCTGGTATAAATCAACATAGCTCCATCAAAGTCAATAAAACTATGCTGATTTACACCAGTCGAGGAGCTGATGCACTATAATTTTTTTAGTTGCTTTTAAAAATAAAACCTTATGTGATTGTGTAACTAACGTTGCAACAGAAACCAGCATTTTCTTTTGTGAAGTCAAACATGTGCCCTCCTTTTGACTTCCAAACATTTTCACTTAGATAGCCCTTCTATAGCTTTTTTTTCCTTTCTTTTCTGGCAAAGTGCTCCTACAACCTTTTTACTAGGCTGGCGTCACGACAGAGATACAGACTGGGCTGAATGACGATCAGACACAAAATGACAATTCCATAGAGTAATGAGGCTACGGAATAAAGTGCTACCACTACTTTTTCACACAAGAGAGGAAAAAGGGCTAAGCAAAGCGTAAGACAAGAAAATTACTTCTCTACTGACATTCTCTCTGATCTCCACCACACTTTGCAGTTAGCTAACACATATTAACAATACTAAGCAACTAGTAATTCCTACCCAGGAATGACAGTACTGTAAACTGCTATTATAGATTAAGATTCTTAAATAATATTTAAAATAATATGATGAGACTTATTACAAGGTTTACTAAAACTGATAGAAACTACATGCTCTGCCAAAAAAACTCAGATTTCTAAGATCTTTCTTCAGTCTTCACTAAGGGCTGTCAAACACATGGTGAAATTTTTGGGAATACTCTTTGTCTCTTGCTCTGATCAACAGCACAGACAGATCTCAGGAAATCTTTTACATCCATTGTGGGGGTTCTAGGTATTTCAGTGTGGTATTTTGTCAAATAATGGTCTGTTCTTTCCCCAAACCCTCAAATTTTTGACTGGACTTTTTTTTTTGATTGATCTGTATATGCAGAGATTTGTGATAATTTCAATAGCATCCCGAAAAATCTGAACAATTTTACTGTTAATGTTGACAAAGTTTTGTACTTGTTCAGTGAAGACTTTTAAGAAAACTTTTGTTTATTAGTTCTTGGTATTTAGCAGCCCCTAACAACATGCTGGTAGTTTTATGGAAGTTAATGGTGATCTTTGCAGAATCACAGACTTTAATTTTCATAGCTTTTTGAATACTGTAGCAGATTAAGGTGTAATAAAAAGCTGCAATAGCACGCATTTCCAAACTATTTTGTGCAAAATCTGGGCAAGATTAAGCTTACTTTAAAATACATTTTTCATTGCTTTGAATAACATCTTGAAAATCATTCTATGCTGTCTGGAATTCAGCTGCAAAGACTGAATCGGAATTCAGTCACACATTCTGGTATCTGGTTTAATATACATATTTTAATTCAAAGGCCAGTCTGAAATGCATTCAGAATTGACTGGAAAACTTCTATAGTCAGACCCGAAAATTTCCTTATCATATTTGGTAGGTACCATTGCACTACTTATTTTGATTTGGAAAAGATTGCTTATACATCTCTATTAAGTTGTGAACCCTTTGGTTTTGGGACCCTGCTTTTACTGTGATCATCATTTTGGAGTGCAGCCTTTATTTTGTAATGGGTTTTTGCCACCTGTTTGAATGAACGGCTGAGACGTTGGTGCAGAGAAATCCAGTTCAGATTCCTCATTACCTGTCTGTTTCAAGATATGACTTGCCATGGAAAAGAAAACACAATCTAACCCGTGGAGAAAACAGCAGTTCCTCAAGCACCCTTTAAACAAGTACGTATAGGCAGACACTCTCCAGATCTGTGCAGAGGAAATTAAAATAAAACACAAATTGGCAAACACTTTCCATTCAATCAGGATTGAAAAAGCAGCCCCATCTGTAAAGAAACTGGTGGTAGATCTTGCCAAACAGTTCTGTCACATGTAGGTAGGACAGCCTTGCATAACATGGGCAAGAAGTGTCAAGTTCTGCTGGGGACAAACAAAAGTTATTCAAAAAGTAAGTTCCTGTCCTCACTGGTACTGATGGTGGCAACAAGTCACTCCAAAATGAAACCACACTAAAAGACAAGGAATCAAAAAGGGGTTTATCTAGCTAGAAAGGGCAATCCTCCACAGGGCTGCAGTTCAGGCTCTCTGACCCTCAGGAGGAGGTTTCTGGGGCTGCAGGAGGTTGGCTTTCAAGCTGCCAGTTTAATAACCCAGAGAAGTCAAAAGGCTGCTCTTTACAAAGTTGACCCCATTTCCTACACCATAGCAAGAGCAACAGTTACAAGCCAACACCTACACTTGTGAGGCTTGAGCTTTTCCTGCAAAAGTACAAATTGCTGTTTGAGGAAGTTGTGTCAGCCAGTATCGAGATGGATGATTTGGACGCTCTATCTGCTCATCATCTGCCAGTGGGTCAGAGACTAGTGACCTAGTTGGTATGATGCCCCGTTCTGGGGAGCTCGGCGTCAGCTCTGATTGCTGAAAGTTCGTCAAAGCAGAGGGCTTCTAATTAAACACGTCAGGCTCAGAGCTTTTTTTCAGTAGAAAAAACACATGTAACCAGTTTGAATCCAAGGTTTCTTCCTCCAAGCATAAATCATATATGCAATAGGTATATAAGATTTAGGTCATGTCTCAGATATGCTTTTCTTTTTATCTACAGCAAAACTTTTATTTTATTCCAAAGTATGGCAAGAAAGACTTTAAAAAAACCTGCTTTGCCTTAAGCATGCTGAAGCTTTGTAGCATCTTTACACTGGATTCTTGGCTTTGGAGACTAGAGAAACCTGAAAGTGTACTGGATATGAAGTCAAAACAGCTTGTTACCCAACTTGCTTTCTTCCACAAAGTATTGAAATATTAAGAACACAGGCAAATAATGCTTGGATACAGCTCCCTTTGTTTGTGTCAAGTTGAATTTGTTTGTCTGAAGCCAGACTGGGTGTATAATTTTGCATTCTTTATCGCAGTGGTGAGTTGTATGGTTTTGAAATTTGAATAAGATAAGATCACAAACAAGTGAAAACATGTGTAGGGTGAAAAATCAATATGTTTCAAAGTAACAGTTGAGAAACAAATTATTCCTGTACTAATATGCTGAAAAGGTTTAGGGATTCTGTGAGGGCTGGTAGCATTAATAACAGCTAACACAGTATTATAAGGAATTTGAGCTACCTTCATAGATGCTAATCATGCTGTCACCTAGAAATAAGGTACTCAAAAGGCTGTTAATGGTAAATTGCAACATTAGGGATTTTTTAAGCTTCTCAGTCTTTGCATAATAATTAGATCTTAACAATTGCAGTTCTTTTTAATCACTCGTGCTGAGGTCTGTTCTTCCCATTTTCCCTGAAATTTCCTAATGTTTTAGTTGAACTATTCATAAAAGCTACACTCTTGCTAAGATATTCCTGTTTTTCAGTTCAGGACTCAAAGTCATTGTCACTGAAGAGTAGCAGGATTCCTGCAAACTTAATCACATTCAGACCTATACTGTGCCTGACATGAGAAAGCCATTAATAACTAGCTTATACCAACCAAAGTCTGTTCTGTCAGTGATGACACATCTTAAAAATAGTTTCCTCTGAATGAAATCTACATTTCTGTACTGAATTATTACTTGCTAGGAGTCACTCTTTTGGTAACCCTTACACTGTGCTGAAGCAAAACATTCATTGCCCTTGAGAAACACCTGAATAAGCCATGCCTAATATGATATAGTTCAAGAATAATTAAAGGCAATAACTGAAAACTTTAGGCTAGCAGCAATATAAAGACTTCCTTTGCCACCAGAATCTGGCTTTTCTTCTTTCAGCCCTGCTTCACTCACTGCATCTAGGAATGGTGTAGGACTCATACACACTTAACCATCAAAAATAATCCTCAGAATCCCCAGTCTCTGTGTCTGGTGCATACATTCACTAGGACAGAACCAAAGGTCTCCTGTTTATGTTTCTCTCTGTATGCTGAAGTCTCCTGAGTGCTGGCTTTGTCTACAAGCGGCCACATATGTACTGTAAACATCTGTGTATTTATAGCACAGAATTCCCCAAATTCCCACCACCTCAGCAGATGACTGACTTTTTTTAAAAGCTACGCATGCAATAGCAGTCTCATCCTCTCTGCAGGTATTTGTTTGGTAAACAGCATTCTTTAGAGAAATGCTGTGTTGACAGGAGAAGGGACAGGTTGCTGAGTTATGTGGCTGTGGGATGATGGTGGTAGGCAGGACTCAGCAGCTACGAATAGAGCTATAAACCAAGACGGGTGTCAATTCAGTCCTTCAACAAAGCCCAAGTGACTCAAGGAGTCACACCACACAGAGACTTATCTGCTTAGTTTTACATGAATGTATTAAAACAAAAAAAATCAAAGAAAACCCCCGCTCAGAAATCAGCAGAACCACATCTTTCCAGTGAGGATCATACTGACAGTGCTTAAGATGGAGTTTAGACTAAACGCCTTAACCAAAAACACACAAAAAGCTCCCAGTTCAGTTTCTTTGTTTTTTATGTGACAAAGACGTGGTGATTAGGGCAGCTGTGTAACTTACCAAAGAAATTTCCTCACATATGATGCTAAATGACAGAGGAAAGAGGAGAAATAAAAGAATTACCTACTTTTTAAGCTATTTAACAACAGTTATAAATAATTTTTGTCTACATGCCCCTGAAGTTCCAACTGTATTTTGTTGGAAGTTTTTAAACAGCTGTGAAATCACTTGTTACTTGCAATTAGTGTAACTTTGAGTAATCAATAATCACAGCCATTCTAGAAGACAAGTAAGCTGGCAGATGAGCATATGTTAAAAGGGATGTTTATAACTGGATGATTAAGAGCAGCACTTGGAAGAGATCAGGGCTGGAAGCAAAGGTTAGGCCAGAGACAGTAAGTGGGACTGGGGCATCCAGGACAGAAATGTGTTGTGAATTGATACCATCACTTACAAATCGGTAACTCCTAACTCTGTCTTTCTAATGCATTGCCAACTTTAACTCCACATCTGGGATCCTTCTGGAGCAGTGGGACCTTGTGTAGATCCCAGAACTGGTATCCCAGCCTTTCTGAGTTCCCAGTGGTCCATTATGCCCCTCTTGCTCCTGTAACACAAGCCAGGATGTGCTGCAGCCATGTCCCTGTTTTCTGGGGCAGTAATTCCCCATACCCTGCGTGAAGAGAATGGGCTCCTGGGGAAAGGCTTCCTAGCAATGGTGGGAGGAGGTAGACTCCTGTGAATGGGAAGAGGGGGCCAGCATTTGGAAGAGCAGGAATCTCACTCCATGGGCCTCTTGCTCAGGCTATTCAAAGGTTAGTCCTGTTTAATAAATCAATTTTCTACCCCATGGTAACATGGCGTAAAAATTCTAGGGAACAGCTGAAAAGTGCAGTATTAACAGGAACGCTATAAATCTGGTGGTTTTTTTAAATTGGGCAGTGAAAATGGTAACACTATTCAGTGTGTGCCATCAATACCTGTGTTGGAGCTTTAAACAGAATCCACTGAAGTCACTCATGTGTTGTTATATTACCAGACTGATGGCTAAAACCCCACTTAAGAGCTGTATTCAAAACAAAATGCTAAACACAACATGGCAATAACAAAATCCAAATGAAATTCATACAGTAATACAGACATGGTCTTTATTTTTTTCTCCAGAGCTTAATGACGGCCTAGCTTGAAATGTACCATAATATGCGTTAGTTGTTATGAATAAGAAAACCACTTATGACAGAATACCCAATGGCATCTGCTATTACAAGTTACTTAAAAGCATTCTTAAATACTATAAATATCCCAAGGAACTGTGACTTCTTTCTCCACTGAAAACTTTTTATAACATCAGAGCAAGCTAACTTTTGATGTGCAATATTGCTGTAAAACTGGATATAACAGTCCAGGGCTGAGCTGTGTTTCGGATTGATAAGCACACACTTAAAGTAACACTAGCAATTTATTTTTCCTAATTATCTAAATCATTCCACATCTAGAAATTCTAGGAAACAGCAGAAAAGGGCAATATTAACAGAAATGTCATAAATCTAGTATTTTTTTAAACTGGGCAGTGAAAAGCAGGGTGAAATTCACCTTGTACAGATGACATTTATTACAGATGACACTTTCCCTGCAGAGTGTCAGAATAGGGAGTCAGCTGAACCCTTTGGTGCATAATTTTTTCTTATCTTTTCATGAGACAAAGTTCACGTGAAGCAATAAGCAGATGGAGTAAATTAGGAGAAGGTGAGTGCTGAAATGATTAAAAGAGTACTTTCAAACATGTACATGTCCTCCCTTTCAATTTTTTGGCTGTCATGTGTTCGTTGCTGTAGCTGCCTGACCTTCCAAAATATGGTACTGTTGAAAATCTGTCTTTGAAATAGGCTTTCATGCACCTGCAAAAACAGAGGACAGGACATGATAACCACTTGTGCCAGTGAAGCAGCTTTAAATAGGCTGAAATCAGCATCTTTCCCAGGTGTCCTTGTTTTGTTCCTTTCTCAGTCAAACCTGGAAAGAGACTAGACGACATTTGGAGAACCTTAGCTGTCATTTCATTTTGCTAAGCAAGCCCTGCAAGTTTATGGTGTCTCTAGATAAGGTTTTTATGTGTTACCTACCACACTTTAAATTCCTATGAACCTATCTCTGCACTGTTTAGGCTGCTTACTGTACTGGCAACCAAACTAGTTTAGTTTGAGGGTGTGAAGTCCTCTTTTCCTCATAACTGGCATCACCTATCTGTTAGATGCACATTGAGTGTTCCTCCCACTAAACATCTGATTGTCATAAAAGGGGAAAATAACATTTTCTTCCTGGCTTTAGAAGTTATTATTGGTATCTGTGAATTAGTGTGTCTATCAGGAGGACAAAGGGGTGGTACCAGCCCTAGCCCTTCATCTACAGTTTTTGTAAATAAATAGTATGCAATTTCTTGTTTCCAAGCCCTGTGCTAGGCCCTCAGGCCCATTCAGTGCCTCAAAGGGCTTTTTCTTCTCTTTCTTCTTCCTTCTCACACAGTGTAATACCCAGTGAGCCCCAGGATCTGTAGGTAGTTGTAAAAGGGCAAAGGTTTTACATGACTCTAGGCAACAGGAAAACAAAACCAAAATTTCCGTCCCCTTGCTCTAAGCAACATCTAGTGTTGGGTTTTTTGTTCTGCTTTGTTTTGGGGTTGGTTTTTTTAGTTGCTTCTGGGGGCAGTGCCTTTGCTCTTAATTCACTTATGTCGACCTGAGAAAATCACATGTACTGCCTGGACTACTTCTTCCTTAGGCCTCAAGATTCATCCTATTGCTTTGGATAGTTGCTACCTCAATGTTTCCAGAGTTATCACTGTACAAAGACACATGTCTCAGAGCACCCTCCATTTAGCCTGAAAGAAAAGTCAGTAGGGCAGCCAGCTATATAAATCAAGTATATGACTGTCAACAGATTAAAGCCTTTTGATGTTGATTATTAACAGTTTTCAACATTGTAAAATGTTGACCCTTTTTTATTACTCCACAAATTCTCATCACTTCCTCACCAGACAGAAGCTTGAGAGGGTGTCTGTATAAAACAAACTACAGGAACTCAAAAGTGATACCTTGGATGCTTCACTAGAGACCAAAGAAAAGCAAACATGCCTGAACCCTATCAGTTGACATTAAAAAATGAGTTTCGCAGTGCTGATTCTATCCTATCTATCTCCAAACATGAAGAATTTAAAAAAAAAAAAAAAAGAAGAAAAAAGAAAAAAAGAAGGAAAAAAAAAAAAAAAAAGAAAAAAAAGAAAAAGGAAGGTGCAGTGGACATTTTAAGTGTTCCTGGGGTAGTGAGGCACTGCACAGCAGGTACATGCTGGCCAAGCCATTTGTTTCTTTGCCTGCGTCCTGGGAGTCAGAGTTCAGAAGTAGGGAAGTACAGGCTGCCTCAGTGGGCCTATGCCCTGCAAAGCTGTTCCTGGAGAAGTGAAAATACTCATGTCCAGGGCAGTTAAGCTGGCTCCAGACCTATTGGAGTAGAGCCAAAGACCTGGCTCAACTGATAGGTTCTGTTTTCAAGTTGCATAAGCACACGTAACCTGCAAGACCTGATTACTTTTTTTTTAGCACAATGGTTAAGTTCAGATAGGATTATTTAAACAGCAGCTAGAATGGGACCCATGTAAGCATTTTTCACTTTACCTTAATCGCCCTCCCAGGTGCTCATCCTTGCTTGCAGGCCCTTGGGTTCTGATTTTACAGCTGCTCAAGTGTTTTGACATACTGAACACCACTAAATCTTTAAGAATACTCCCCACAAGGGGTTTGTATGTGTGTGTATTCTTTAGAAAGATTTCAGATCATATTAATCCATATTAATTTTCTTATAAAAAAATAATCAGGTTTCATAATGAACTAAAAAGCAATTTTAGTATGATTGAACTTAACAGGGGTAACGTCCTCTCCTTACAGATACTTTTTCACCTTATTTTCACTCTACCTTTAATTTCTTTAGAAGTTCAAGCACATTAATGAGCTTTTCCTCTCACAGACGTTTTGCAAAGGCTGTGGAACATGCTCACAAGGGAGAATATACTTACATCTTGAAATAATAGCTATTGACTGTCAAAGGGGTTAATAAATTATATTTAAGTGTAAAGAAAAGAGCATATAAGTCAGCTGATGGGCTGGATTTTTAGCTTTACTACTAATATAGGAGGAAAGCATACTATGTCACATATTTCAGATACTTCAACACAAATCTCCCTTTGGTGGGACAAGTATATACTTACACCAGTCATCTGATACAGAATTAAGCAGAGTTCCTACAGAGGAAAACTCCACACAAAAGGAACTTAATTCCAAGTAATGCTAAAGCTAGTCTATGCACAAAGCTTGCACTGGCTCAATCTTGATCACTTTTTACACCCACTTGACTACATACCTTTAAACCCCTGTGTTAATGTGCTAAAATAATGTTCACACCTTGTTTCTCAGTGTATTCACCTGACAGTTCAGAGCACAGCAGCTAAACTAATTCCAAAATAACTCTAGTTAAACCAGTTCATGGTCTGGACTATATGCAAAGCTCACGATACATCTAAGAGTAGGATTTAAGAGTAGACTGTTAAAAAAAAGAGGAGTCGGGAAGGTTCCCTCCTGCATTTCCTAGCACTGTGAATCTGTTAACATTTTACAGGAGCTTTTATCCTTCCCTAAATCCTTGTGAACTGATAGTTTACAAAATGAAGGGGCAGAAGGGACAGACCTAATTTTACAAAAAAGAATGCACAAGGTCTATGCACCATGGAAATACGGAAGACTAGTTACACAGATTAATTCTAGTTTAACTGAAGAAACAAAGTCCAAATTATTCCCAGCAACACTTTCCTGTTAGACCCTCACTGGAACTGTTTACATTTTATGACCCTCAGCAGAAGGACCTTTTAATTTTTGAGAGGTTTTATATACCTATACCACACACCACTGCTGAGCACTGGGCATGATCTGGTGTACAAGAAGAAGTGCAGCTTATGGCACCAAACCTAGTGCTGCTTCTTCACTAGTGACCCAAGGGGAGGCCAATCCCTGTGCTCACAACCCACATACTTCAAAGCTTTCCTGTGGCTTTGTCCTGGGTTCAGCAGTAGCAGTCATTTTTCTCCTTCTTAGTACTTGGTGCACTGCTGTGTTTTTGACCTTCAGCCTGGGAATAGCTCTGAAAGTAACTAAAAGATAAAGAAAAAGCTAACTAAAAGCTGAAAGATACTAAAATTGTAACAATACAGAGATTAGCATGGCTCCTGTGCAAGGATGACATGCAAATTCGTGAAGCATTTTTTTTGGTGCCCAGTGAGGTCCCGTCTGTGCCATGGGATGCACTGCCGGAGCAGTTGGGCTGTGAGCTGGGTGCTTAGTGGCACCAGGGATGCGCTTTGCTGAGTTGAAAGCCATTCAGCTGGCCTTGAACATTGCTGAATGAGAAAAGTGGCCAGTACTTTCTCTCTATACTGACTCATGGATGGTGGCAAAGGCCATGTGAAGGTGATTGCAGCAATGGAAGCAGAGCAATTGGCAACGCAGAGGTAAACCCATCTGGGCTGCTGCACTGTGGCAAGATATCAC
>JANRGW010023385.1:48696-60516 GCA_024733675.1 Psilopsiagon aymara
TGGAGTGACAGGAGGATCCCAAGAGTTGACTGTACTGGAGGCTGAAATCAGCCTGACTGGGAGGGAATGGCAAAAACGCCCCACTGTGACTGGTCCAGAGGCTCCATGCATCCTTGGCATAACTATCACAGGAGAGGGTACTTCAAAGAATCAAAAGGGTACCGATGGGCTTTTGTTATTGCTTCTTTGGAGACAGAGGAAATTGAGCAGCTGTCCACCTTGCCTGGTCTCTCAGAGAGCCCTTCTGCTGTGGGGTTGCTGAAGGTAGAAGAACAACAAGTGCCAATCACAACCACAACAGTGCACTGGCGGCAATATCGCACCAACTGAGACTCCTTGATTCCCATCCATAAGCTGATCCGTAAGCTGGAGGGTCAAGGAGCGATCAGCAGGACCCACTCACCCCTTAATAGGCCCATATGGCCAGTGCAAAAGTCTAACGGAGAGTGGAGACTAACAGTACACTATCATGGCCTGAACAAAGTCACACCACCATTGAGTGCTGCCATACTGAACATGTTAGAACTTCAGTATGGACTGGAGTCAAAACAGCCAAGTGATATGCCACGACTGATATTGTCAATACAGTTTTCTCAATTCCATTGGCAGCAGAGTGCAGGCCACAGTTCTCTTTTACTTGGAGGGGGTCCAGTACACTTGGAACCGACTACCCAAGGGGTGGAAACACAGCCCTACCATCTGCCATGGTCTGATCCAGACTGCAATGGAACAGGGGCAAGCTCCAGAACACCTGCAATACATTGACGACATTATCATGTGAGGCGATACAGCAGCAGAAGTCTTTCGAGAAAGGGAGGAAAATAATCCAAATCCTGCTGAAAGCCAGTTTTGCCATAAAACGAAGTAAGATCAAGGGGCTAGCACAAGAGATTCAATTTTTGGGAATAAAATGGCAAAATGAACAGTGCCAGATCCTCACAGATGTGATCAACAAGATAACAGCAATATCTCCACCAACTAATAAGAAAGAAACACAAGCTTTCTTGGGTGCTGTGGGGTTCTGGAGGATGCACATCCCAAATTACAGTTTGATTGCAAGCCCTCTATATCATGTGACCTGGAAGAAGAACAATTTTTATGGGGCCCTTAGAAACAACAAGCCTTTGTGCAAATTAAATGAGAGATAGTTCATGCAGTAGCCCTTGGACCAGTCTGGACTGGGCCAGATGTAAAAGATGTACTGTACACCGCAGCCGGGGAGAATGGTCCTACCTGGAGCCTCTGGCAGAAAGCTCCAGGGGAGACACGAGGTCGAGTCTTTTGGAGTCGGGGATATAGAGGATCTGAGACTAGCTATACCCCAACTGAAAAAGAGATACTGGCAGCCTATGAAGGGGTTCGAGCTGCTTTGGAAGTGATTGGCACTGAAGCACAGCTCCTCCTGGCACCCCGGTTGCCCGTGCTGGGCTGGATGTTCAAAGGCAGGGTCTCCTATATACATCATGCAACCATTGCTGCATGGAGTAAGTGGGCTGCACTAATTACGCAATGAGCTTGAATAGGAAATCCCAGTCATCCAGGAATTCTAGAAGGGGCCCCAGAGAGAACTGAGTCAGACAATGGAACTCATTTCTGGAACAGACTTATAGGCACTTGGGTCAAAGAGCATGGCATTGAGTGGGTATATCACATCCCCTACCATGCACCAGCCTCTGGGACAATAGAATGGTACAATGGGCTGTTAAAAACTACACTGAGAGCGATGGGTGGTGGGACTTTCAAACACTGGGATACACATTTACCAAAAGCCACCTGGTTGGTCAACACCAGAGGATCTGCCAACAGGGCTGGTCCAGCCCAGTCAGAAATTTTACATACTGTGGATGGGGACGAAGTTCCTGTGATGCACATAAAAATGTGCTGGAGTAGACAGTCTGGGTTATTCCTGCTTCAGGTAAAGGCAAACACACTCATGGGATTGCTTTTGCTCAGGGACCCGGATATACTTGGTGTGTAATGCAGGAAGATGGGGAAGTCCAATGTGTACCTCAAGGGGATTTGATTTTCAGGGAAAACAGGAAAACAGCCAATGAACTTGTTTGTATGCTGTTGCTTGCTATGCAGCACTCTTATGGCCCACCAACTAGATGTCAGGTCACCAGTGACTGGTCCTGGCTTCCCCCCGCTGTCATCCCAACAAAGAATGAACTTCAATGAAACCACACAAGTTCTGCAGTAAAGGAACTATCAGCATCAGCAGGCAATGATCAAACACTGCACATGGCCTCTCCTGCTCTGAAAGACTGTTACAAGAGATGGAGCCCAACATCATGGACCAGATGGATTCAACAGTTTTATAGGGATTGGTCCATGCACTAAGGAATGAACTCTCTCTGTCTCTGCGTGTTTATGTATATATATAAGAATGATGGTATATTGAAAATGTGGGATCTGAGCACGATGTGAATGGTATGGAATAAGGGGCGGATACTGACTGGGTTCAGCAGTAGCAGTAATTTTTCTCTTTCTTAGTAGCTGGTGCAGTGCTGTGGTTTTGACTTTCGGCCTGGCAACAGCACTGATAACACCGATGTTTTTAGTTCCTGCTCAGTAATGTTTACCCTGACCGAGGACTTTCTGAGCCTCATGCTCTGTCAGAGAGGAGGGGAAGCCAGGAGGAAGCAGAGAAGGAGCAACTGACTCAAACTGAAGAAAGAGGTATTCCATACAACAGCACATCATGCCCAGTATATAAACGGAGGGCAGTCACTTGGAAGGGTTAGATCACTGCCTGGTTGGTCTGGGTATCAGTCGGTGGGTGGTGACCTGTTGTATTCTCTTCCCTTGTTGTTTCCCTTGTCATTATTGTTATTGGTGGTAGCAGCAGTGGTTTGTGTTATCCCTTAGTTACTGGACTGTTCTTATCTCAGCCCATGGGAATTACATTCTTTTGATTCTCCTCCCCATCCCTTTGGGAGCCGGGGGGAGGGAAGGGAGGGACTGGTACTGAGTTTCCAGCTGGGCTTAAACCATGATAGGCTTGGAGCCAAAAGGTGCTTCCTACTGAATTTTGGCAAAGGCCTAACAGGACGGGAGGGCAATGAGCCTCCATGATGACCTGCTTCATGGCAGGCTTCTGGTGCACCACTATTGTGCTGGGGCTGGCGCCAGCCTTGCAGGTTTGCCAGGCTGCCAGCCCACCATTTGGAGGCACATGCTGGACATGCAGAAGAGGTTGAGGTGATGGACTGCACAGCCTTTCTATGGCAGCCACAAACCCCAGCCTCCATCCTTGGGCAGCAACTTTCAGCCTCCCGCACACCCCTGGGAAGACAGGTCAGACAAATGCCGAGGGCTCTTCTGAAAGCACCTCCTTCCACAGTGCTCACCTTGGGTTAAGCTTTAACCAGCCTCCTTATCTACAGGCGAAAGCATAGACACTCCGCCCGCCATGAGGCTGCCCTGATGAGCGGCTTGTGGGGGGCTTCGTTGTAAGGGTGCCACTGCCCCTGCAGAGACCCCACAGCATGGTGCGCACTGCCCAGGACCCCCCCGGCTCCTGTTGCTGCCAGGGGCCGTGCTGGCCAGGCCGCCTGCCTCTGCTGTGCCCCGGGCCCGGGCTGCAGTGCTCATGGCTGAGTTGCTGGCAAGGCTGGTGCCCACAGCACAAAAAGCCTCTGGCAGTGGCCTACCCGCCATTCTGGCCTCCTCGCTGTGAACGTGTTTGAGGGACTTGAGGCCCCTGGGTGGATGGTTATCCCTGTCCTGCCAAACAGCTTGTGGTTTAGGCAGGCATGAAGTGGTGAGGAAGGACATGAAAACAGACTGACAGCTGGCTCTTCCTTAGGGAAGCCGTGAGCTGACCATGGAAGCTCCCACCATCATGCAGGCACTGCGGTGGTGCCTGGTTGTTAGAACATGGCTGGTGCAGGAGTGGCTCCAGCCTCCTCCTCCAAATACAGGATTTCCAGAAGTGTTTTTCTTCCAGATCCCACAGTTAGTGCCAAACTCTGTCTAAATCCCACTGACAGGCCAGCCAGTGGAGCTGGTGCACACTGGGGTGGCAGTGTTGGCCTAACACTGAGATCCAAATTGACAGCAGCAAATAAAACCTCTCTGGCATTCACTCCTTCATGCATTCGGACTGAGCTTTGACAGCCAGAAGAGCACAGCTTCTGTTTGCTTCTGCAAACTCGTTTGGAAAGTCACAACTCTTTGTTACCAGGTTCTGTGCGAACGATAACAATTTGTATGTGTTGGTATGTGTCAGAGAGGGGCTGTAGTCACAGGCTATTGTGGAACTCATCAAGAATCCAACCACCTGCACAGACCCGAGCAGCGTTTCCTGGCATACCTTTCCCTTTCCTCCTCCTGATTTTCAACACAAATTGTCCTCGTGCCAGGAGATTCCTTCAGACTGTGTGAATGAAGTATTATGAAGTATGACTTGGGGAGGAGGGGGGGATATTAGAAATGTTTTATTTCAACTTATGTCAGCTGTTAAACATTTTTATCCAAGCATGTGTGCATGCAATATGCACAAGAATTAGATAATGCTGAGGTTGTAACTCCTTTTGCTGCTAAACTTTCAGTTGCACAACAGGCAAGAGATGGAGAATCAGTGTCACGCGTATGCCTTGCAATTTTAAAAACCCTATCTACGAAGCAGGAAATTCTCTCACTGACCTTTAGTTTTGTCACAGAGGCACAACACACCCACTCACAGACATAAGAAAGAAAATAATCAAGGTAGTTCAGGGTAGTGATGGGAAGGACATGATTTGACCTTTTAAACCTTTCTCCTTGGTACTGACTTTAGTGGGGGTACTTACTGAGACAAGGTATAAAAGAACACTTTTATACTTGCACAATTTCTCCTTTTCCTCATTATTAGCTGCATTTCTGCCACTGGACCTCATATGAGTCAGTGGTACTGAGTGCAACTGAAAGGTTTGTTTAAAGTAGGGGTCTGACCTGTTGCTTCCTTTAGGGACTTTGTAGAGCTGTAGGTGACCTTTTCTTTTGCCTTAAAGGAGGCCTGCAATTAAGAGTAACTTTCTGATTTCTGGGACAACAGGATGGTTGGTATGCTGTTTTAAGTGTTACTGTCTCTGTAAACTTGGATTTACATACTTTTTAATGACATTCTGTAATTATGATAACTAGGGTGCAAACAAATACAAAAAGTATTTTAGCCTGAGATATTTATACCAATTAAACCTTAAAAACAGGTACATTGAGAGATGCATAACGGTAAAGTGCATCGCTTGAAAACGTTCCTATAGAACAATAAACTATGTGGATATTAAATATTTTTACAACATTGTGTCCATACTGTGGGGTTGTACTGAAGAAGGTCTCAGGTACTATAACTTCCGTGTTTGAAGGTGGTCTTAGGATTGTAGTCTTGCTCTTGCTTTTTGTTTAGAAACTTCTTGGATGACTGCAACATGCAACTAAAATAATTTTCAGTTCTTAATTCACAAGTTACTGAATCTTTAACAATTTAATTCTGTAAATTGTTGCAGTAAATTGGTACCAGTAACAAAAACATTTTCTTCCTTGATATGAATGCTTATCAACTTAATGGTAACAATCCTGCTGTCACTGGCTGTCCTAAATCTTCTGACGCCAGCAAGACCAAAGCACACACTGGATTTACCACCTTTTACATTTTTTTTTTCCTTTAGTTTTGCTCTACATGAATGCTTTCTATAAACCAAACACACTTATGAGTGCATGACTTTAAAGAAATGTAGAAATTCCATCAATGTATCTCTTCGGTGTGAGGACCCAACATGGGCATCATGGGACACAGGTGTCTATCTAATGCATGTGTGTCCCTGGCCCTGTGGGAAGAGGGAGAATGAGTATGTAGGCTGTGCCTCAGGAGTTTTACTTTTGGAGTACCTCCCTTGTTTATAGCATTCCTCTGAGGAATATCTTCTGTGGCCGCAATGTAGTATGGTGGGCTTCCCTCTAGCTTTAGGACTCAGCACACCAGGCTTTGATCACTCCGCCAGGACCTTGTTAATACAAACAGTTATGGAAAAGCAGTGTCCTACAAAGGCATGAAACTGCAGCTTATTTTGGACCCAAGGCAAGCTACTGCTTCACTCCAGCCCTCATCTACGTGGGCTGAAGTGGTGGCCAGGATCTAGGCACGTGTAGAAGCATCATAGTGAGGCTGTTACACCTGCACACGCCACAGCTCACCCATGTGTCATTAAGTGGGGAGGCATTCAGAGTCTTTGTCAAGCCAGCTACTGGCTTCTTCAACTCTGTTCCTATTTGACATCTACCATTGGAACAGTGCATAAACGGTTAATCTTTTTGCCTCACCCTTCCTAAAGCTCTCTATGAGAGATAAGTAGCAAAATAGAAGAAAATAAGGTGGGGGCCAAAGGAGTCTCATATTAAATGGATAAGTCAGAATACTAGTCACAGTCATGAGTCATCACATTTGTCCAGTGGCTCTATGGAAATCCAGCATGGTCTGTCTGTGAGTAGAATTATGTTTCAGATTGGCTCCTAGCTGTAATCTTTGACTAAATAACCCTGTGATCAGCTACTGTGCTAACCTCTCTTATGTGCTCCTCAACAGAAATTGCACTACATGGGATCTCTTTCAATATGCAAGCAGGTTTGCTAATCTCAGTATTACTGAAAAAAATAAAAGTTGGACTATATAGTCATAGAACAAATTCATAAAGTAACATCCTTGAAATTATTGGTTCTACTCATCAACTGGACAGAGAGGTGTTCAATATAAGTCTTTCAAATAAGATCAGTGCAAACTTGGCAAATGGTAGGAGGTTAGTGTTATGCAGTTCGAGAATCCTCAGTCTTAAATTTGACTGCATAAATTTGACTGTTATCAATTCAGATCCAAGCTTCAAGCAGGATATTTAAATCTGTTGTAAAAGCCATACATGCTTCAGTAGTGACAATGTGCATATGTAGCAAAAGGTAGCAAACTCACCCATCATTCACTGAAAATCATTCATCAGTCATCATCTGTTCTAAACATTGGTTAGCAATGAGAAATTCAGTATATTTTAGTGTCCAAAAATTACAGTAGTGTCAATAGCCTGTATCCTGTGCACTACAACTGTAAGAAAAAAAACACAATACCAACCCTCTCAGAATGTAAGCTGGTTTCAGAGACACTATTAGGAAATGAATAGTGGTTTCACAACATCATTTTATCATTTTGAAATCAGGCTACAGGCCAATCATACATGATCATCACTGCAGAGTAGATGAGGTCAAGTTCCTCCCCACTAGTATAAGGTTATCAGCTTAAATACCTTTAATAGCCTTTTCAGAGAGGGAAAAAATAGGGTACAATTAAAGTAAACTTCAGAGGAACATCTCCATTTCTGATGTTCCACGGAAATTAAACATGCAATACCCAATAAAAGCAATGAGAACTGTATGTCTAAATCCTTTTAAACTGTGAAAAAAATTATGAAGATGGAACACCTTTAGGTAGAATAACTCTGATGATATAAGAAACATCTCAGTCCTCCCTCCTCAAGGGCTTTGTTGAGAGATAGGCCCTGCTGTACTGGCTATTATTTAACTTTAGCCATAGAGGAAGCAAACTCTGGCCATGACTTACTGCCCTCTAGGACAGCAACAGACCCAAAGGTTATGCATGCATTTGCAACTGCAGAATGCTTGGGTTAAGACCATAAAGGAATTACCAAAAAAATGTGACTGTACCAAAAATTTCTGACAACAGGGATTAATTCTTCACCTTTATTTGTGACTTCTGTGAAAGCAACAAGCATTGAATGTGTCTAGCAGCTGCAGAAAACATCCTAACCTTCTGCTCCAGAACTGCTTTCAAAGCATGTTGAAATACAACTCAGCTAGAATGAAAGATTAAAATATTTGTGAAAAATCATCTTTCTCTTTGTTTTTTTTCTGATTGAAATATGTTATTTGTAAGTGAATATGTTATTAAAAATCAAGCATAGTGCTTTTACAGCCAGTGAAAGACAACAGACCAAATGTTACTGCTACCCATAGCTGGGGCAGATTGATAATACCAGCACATTTTCTTTGCTCTTGTAATTTTAAGTGTAAATAAAGATACATGATCAAAAGAGTATACTGGCTCAGAAAAGTGGCAAAGGAAGGGCAAATGTTGAAAGAAAAGCTGTACTGGTAAATCATAAAATGCATAACCAGATAAGTAACATGTTTTTGCTGTATGACGCAAGATCTATGGCTTGTTTGCATTACGGAAATGAAGGACTTTCAAAACAGCATTTGGAAAGAAAAGGAATTTTACCATTTCTTAAAAATCTACTCTGCTTTAAAATGAGTCAACGCTCACATATATGTTACACTTGTCCATTTTTACATGCTCCAATCAACTGAGAAAAAGGTAGAGATTACTGATGTCACTTGACTGAGCAACTAGCAATCTCTCATTTACACCAATAGTTGCATTTTTTTCACATTTAACTTTTCAACCATGTTCTTGATAATAATTAGAGTTGAGAAGCTATCATGCTGTTCAAAGTCCAAAGAAATTCTTTGTGAAGAAATCCAGTGAAGTTTTCTCCAACTTCAACCAAACCCTGAGAGAACGAAGTGACAACTTAGTAAAATAAAAGGAACAAAAAAGCAAGCAGCTAAACATACTGTACAGAAAAAAACCTCTCCCAATTGCATGATAATACAGGTAAAACTGATTAAAATTTTGCTTTTGCATGGTTCCAGGTATATGATTTGGCTTAACATTAGTTATTCCAATGTAAATTTAGGTGTGAACTTAAAGTGGCAATGATTGAGTCAAATGATTCCATGTGCTCTACTTGTTCCAGAATAACGATGGTATACATGTGGTATAGATCCATTTGGTAATGGATATAGCTGAATAGATAGCTGGGAATATTTGAAAAGATATACAGATTATCTTTGCATAAAGCAGTTGTTGGTGATTTCAGGACAGGAAGAAACAGGATAGGACAAGGAATGATGTCTGTGATAAAGCAAGGAGCAAGTGAAAAGAAATAAAGAATTTGTAAATTGTGGAGAGAGCTGAAGGAGCAGTTGGGGGGCTGCCCCAAGCCTGGGCTGATTCTATCCTGAGGAAATCGTTCTACCCTTGTAAAGCAATGAGACCAAGTGTTTTATAAGGTTTTATGTTCCCAATATAACTATTTTTAAGGTTCCATGAACTGCCATGGATGACAGCCAGTCTCCCTGGCTAGGGAAATCTGTTAGTATGGCTGTTGGATGTAAATCACCTTTCAAAAAGAAAGTAGCTTCTTTTCTGCTACTTTGTGGTAAAATACACATCAACAACCCCAGTTATTGTCATCAATCCCATTCTTGTACCTTGAATCAAAGCTATACTTTCAGTGATGCATTAAAAAAAATTCACACAAATTACTGCAAAAATTAAACACAGTGTAAAAACACAAAAAATATTTCCATGGAAGGAAAGCAACTTTTTTTCTGATTTCTCAGAATTAAACCCCAGGGAATCCTCAATATACTTAATAGACATTAGCTGCTGTCATAAAAATTGTTCTAGTTCCTGCTGACCTTAGCGGAAGCACAATCAGAGCTTGGATTTATGGATTTCAAAGAACAGAGCTGGATTTGGAGGTGAAAACTGAATGAATTGCTCCTGTGTATCCTATGAACATGAAAACAGAGTGCAACCTTATCACTCAGTGAGGATCTGTTCACTGGAAAATCGCCGAGGGAATAATGAGGAAGGAAGAACAAGAGGAGGAGGAAAAGGTGAGGAGAAAAGAGGAAGAGGGCAAGAGAGAGCAAGAAGGAAGGGGGAATTTGCTTTTGATGTCACAGTTCTATCAACTCATGCATTTTTCATGGGTACCAACTAGTGCTAAAATAAGGCTGTGCTGACAATGTGAGCACAGAAACAATCAGCCAAGTTCCCAAACACCATGATACTGGCTTAAAAATAATGAGATTTTAAATAATGAGAAACTCAAAGCTCAAAGCTTTTATTTCCCTTATAATTTGTGAGTCTTTTGGGTTCAGATATTCAAGCTTTCCTCTTAAACTTGATATTTAGAAATACAATGATTTTTAAGGAACCCGAGGTTCCAATTTAATTACATCTGCTGAAGAGCTAGAGCTTGAAACAAAGCTCAGTGTTGTGAAATCTCACTGTAATCGTAAGAGCTGGCAACACTCAATGTCATAACCACGGTGTACTGTACAGTTTTGATGCAAAACTAAAAATTACCAGATGTTAGGTAGAAGTGTGTTAACTCAAGTTGTGTTTGCGCCCTTTGCTAGAAAGTAATTAAAAACTGAAAGTGAAGCCAGCTGGCAAAAGTAAATAAACCGGTGGGACTCGGGAGTTAACCAATTTTGTAGCTCAAACTTTGTATTTTGTGAACTAGAAGGAGCCAGCATTAACATTTCTCAGTGAATTTGATTAAACCCGAGCACTTTTTAAACCAAGTAACTCAGGAATTGGATGAAAATGTTCTTTCAAGTTTTAGTCACGCATGCTACAGCAGCGCCGATCGTTGCCTTTACTTGCAGAGGTAAAGAAAACAGCCTATGTACAGGTGCAGGAAACAGCACGGCACCTTTATTTGCAGGAGCAGCGCTTGAAGTTGTAAGCTTAAATTATTTAGAGATCAGCTTTCAGGTATTATTCACATAAGAGTTCTGCAGAGTTTCTGCAATTATTTTATATATATATATATATATATATTATGTAAGCGCTGGACCCTGCAATAGTGAACTTTAATGGATGTGGACTTCCTGTGGTTTTGTGTCTTCGAGCTGACCAGCACTTCTGAGAATACAATTCACACCCCAGTTTTCATTTTTAATTACCAGCGGCACTAAAAAAAAAAAAAAAAAAAAAAAAAAAGAAAAAAGGAAAAAAGAGGGGTGAAAACTGAAAACCATGTAGTGATATTTTCGGCGAACATCAAAAAAATGTTAAAGGGCCCGCGTACAACGTTTACTCTCATCTTAACTGTATATAACCTCACTTTCAGAGAAATCTATCCGTGTGCCCCTGTGCGCTCTGACAGCACTACGCTCCTGGCTTTTGGGCTGTAACAGAGAAATGTCTCCGGAATTGCACTGTCAAACGCCGAAACCACTGCGGACGAGCCCGAGCGGACAGCCCACCAGCCCGATCAGGGACGCGCCTGGCTCTGCTGGGCAGAGCAGCTACTGGGGACAGCGAGTGGGTCGCCCGGGGCTGGTGGTCCCCAGCTGCTCGGCTGCTCCTCGGCGCCCGGTTGGGAAGCGCTGGTCATGCCGGTGGCAGGAGCCCCGGCCGGGCGAGCAGCGCCGCAGGCTGGGCCGCCCCGCATTGCCTTGCCGTGCCATACCGCGCCGTGCGGTCCGCAGCCCGGCCGGCAGCACCGTACGGGAAGAGCCGCCTTCCCCAGCGCGGTCAGCCGGCCCAGGCCCACCCCCCGCACCAGAGATCTCCGGCTGATAATTCAAAAATGGAGGATGCGCCCTCTCAGCCATTAATTAATAATGTAGCTCGCTGTCTTCCTGTGTGACACACGCTGGAAGGCACCGAGCGGCCAATAAAGATGTAGGGGAGAGCAGGGGAAGGCTCCTCCCCGCAGCTCTTCCTGATTGAGGGCTTGAAGAAGTAGATCAAAAACTTCCCAGGAGCCGGGGGGGGGGGGGGGGGGGGGGGGGGGGGGGGAAGAGGAAAGGGCAGAAACGCGGCGAGGGTACGGCGCTCTGCACCGGCCGAACAGCGAGGGCAGCCTGCGGCCGCGCCAGGTGGGCCCCTGAGCAGGGCAGGGGAGGGTGGCTCTGCGGTGAGCCGGACGGCAGCAGCCCCCCGTGCCGCGGCCGCGCAGTCCTGCGGCG